>LPNX010663582.1:107979-137297 GCA_001517045.1 Pseudotsuga menziesii | reverse complement strand
TTTTACTTAACAAAATAATAAAAAATGTTGGCCTTGCACATGGTTTTAAAACCATAAACCATGTGTATGGTTTTAAAACCATGTGCACATGGTTTTAAAACTATGGTTTTAAAACCATGCACATGGTTTTAAACCATGGTTTTAAAACCATGTGCAAGGCCTCCTAAACAACCCATGGTTGTAGGAGGGCCTTGCATATGGTTTTAAAACCATGTATGGGGAAATGTTGTAATGTTAGTTCATAACAAAATAAAAAATAATAATAAATATTATATGTGGGCCATAAATAATATTAAATATTAATAATAAAATATTATATGTGGACCTTAAATAAAAAGATGTGTCTTTTGGTTTGAATCAAATCAATGGATACCTATGAAGAGATTTGATGCCTCTCGCGCTTGATAGAGCCTAGGATTTGGATCTACGCTGGTCCTAAATCAACATTCTCGGAACTATGTCTCCTAGGATGTTCATTAACATAATTGACCCATCAATTCTTATTATAATTAAAATATGTTTCTATTGGAGGTACATATGGGAACCTACTTTAATCTCCAATTTTAATCAAGTCAATCAGTCATCAAATGGAAAAAATACGCTCAAATTAATGATTGGTTGTCTAGGATGGAAATTACAAACCAGTCTGTCTTGTAGGATGTTCTTAACAGATTTGGAATACCATATTAATGCATTTTCAAAACCCGTTTCTAATGGAGGTATCCCTATGGATCCACTTTCTTTTTATTTTGAATCACTCAAATCAACCGTGAAATGAAGAAGTTATTAACAAAATACTATTGGCCAGTCTAGGCTAGCCACCGCTCTGAACACGTAAAAAGTAAATTTTGTTTGTTTTATCTTCCTTGGATTTGTTTTATAAGAATTTGGTGTATTTATATTGAGTATGTTTGGGATTAAGAGAGACTGATCTCTTCTCTTCTTCCATGAGCTCACGTTTTATTGCAGGTAAGTGCCATTGTTTTTTGCAGATCCTTGGAAGATCAAAGAATGTTAATCTATGCACGAGTGATTCGTGAAGAAAAAATTTAATGCGAATGGGAATTCCCTCCTGTTGAGGCCTGGAAATTCACAGGAAACAACAACAAGGGATTCTCCCCAGTCAATGTTCCCAACTAGCCCGTGATTGTTTGGTGTAGGGAATCTGTTTGGTTTGCAGTTCGGCTACCGTAGGTCAAGTAACAAAATAAAGGTTTTACCGGCTGCAGCCCGGTCCACCGTATATATTTTTGTATTTTTTTAGTTTTGAGTATGACATGCAAATGACTATCTAAAATGTAGATTGATTGAGAATGTAAGGAGCGGTCACAATGTGATGCGCAAGTTCTTACCTCTCGTCTTAGACTCTCTCGCATCTCAATCATACACAACTAGAAAAAACATGCTAACTGAGCTGTCTCTAGAGAGAAAAATATTAATTCATGAGTAATGTAATACTGTTCACATGTTAAGGTAAATCACAGATAGTTGTTCTTAGAATCAAAACACATAAACATGAATAAGAAATACATGACAAGATAGCTCATCAATCGTTAAACTCTCCATTACTCATAGTGGAAATTATCACAGAATAAACCAGAGAACATTCAGATAAGAACATAGGTTCAGAAAGTTAGAATGCTCTCACAGTGAATGAAACACAGTTGAAAATGAAATAGTTCCCCTTCAACGTTGTTCATTTCATCACATTCGAACATTCCACACAGCACCTTCTCCAACAGGCAAAATTTGCATTTTTTAACTGTAAAATGAAGTAGTTCCTCTTACAAACAATGGCTCACAATTTTTTCTAGGGAAAAAGCCCCCATTCTCTCTCACTTTCCTCTCTTTATACAAAAACAACAAAACCCTTGGGCTTCCCCAACCGTCTAACCTTTGGGCTCCCCCAAAAGCGTTTAATCTCACAATTTTGTCTTTTTCGTGAGTACTCATGATTCATATAATGTGTTACATTTTGGATTTCAACTTATGAGTACTTCATAAAATGGGATCAGCTCAGTAACTGACGGACCCTTTCCAAGCTTGGGCTTTTGTTTCCATCAATTCTGCCTTGTCTTTTATTTGTCCTTCTTTAGATCTCGTTGATTTCAAAACAAACTCTGCTTATCACTTTTTAGTCAACTTTCCTTAGCTTTATCCTTTAGCTATGTATTCTCGTAGTAGTAATCTGAAGAATCTTTTGAGTCCGTCTGTAGTTAAACAAAAATTCATCATTAATTAGGACTGCATCTTTTCAATAAACTTAAACTACACTAACAACAAAACTGATCATCAAAATGAGGCCCTGTACTGTGCTCTCGTTGTGAAAGCCTTAACAAGAATCAAAACCACCGCTGCCCACACAGGGGTTAAAAACTCACAAGATGGCGGGAAAAACCTTATCGGTGGCTTGAACCATTAAAACATCGGCCGAATAGTCTTACTTACAGCTACAATGACAGGTTTCAGATGGACAACGAGTTCTGTGGGACCGTTAAGTCTATTGGAGTTGGAAGAACTGAATGCGAAAGCATCAGGAGAAAAAGTTCCCTGTCGACGAACGAAACGACATCAACGTTGGGAGGTTAGTGCATTACACAACTGCAATGGCGGAAGATGAAATGACTACGAGCCTCGTAGCCAAAAGACATATCGGTGAAACCTAGACAAAGCATCAGCAAACGGAGCAGTTATATGGTGGACACTTAGTTCTCTCAGGAGCCGCAATGGCGGAAAACAATCAGACTACAGCCTTCGATCAAAGTCATAAACTTTTAGCTATGGCGCAAAAACATTGTGAAAATTTTAAGTGTTCGAAAAACTTAAGGTCGTGCAGCGGTCCAAAAAGCTTGTCTCACTTCCAAAATAGCGGCTTCATAAAGATCAAACAACCACGACTCAAAATTCGACCAACCTCCGATAATGCAAAACAAGTCAAAACAATAACAACATGACATCGAAGAAGTCAAGACTATCCGGCAGAGCACTCATCGTTCGGCTTCCGCAACGGAGGCTCCATAAGGAAATATGGCTCCGATGCGTTGTTTAAATGGCTTTCGATCAACCAAACTAAAAATGTTACTTTCGGCTGGGCAGCGATGAAAGTTTTTTTCACCTCCAAAACAGTGGCGAAAATGAGAAATATACTTCCGAAAACAAAGAAAGAAATCATAGATCAAGGGGCAATATTTCAAACCAAACTCCAAATTCCACAACCCAAACCAGTTTCAGACATAAGCAATTTTCCGAAAAGCATGAAGACAGTTAACCTCAAAACAATCCAAACTTGTAGCGGAGGGAAAACAACAACAAAGTTCATGGATCCAAACTATTCTAAGAAAGATAAAATTAAGAGGATGGTCCAAAATTTTGAAAATTTGGGAAAACAGTTGCAGCTACAATAATTGGCGATTACCTAGTGAACCTAGATCTCTGGACGATTTATTCTTTAAGAAACAGACTGTTTAACAATAAATGAACATGTTGAATTCTTCCAGATGTCTAGATTTCCCAAATGGAAAATATATGTACTTTTAATCATTGATGATAATCCAATTTATGGGAAAAGAAAAACAAGATTTCCAATTCAAGATAACTCTTTTGAGGCCGGGAAGATGAGTTTCATTTATTACCTCTATCTTCCGGTAGCTTCCAGCTTGGACGCCACAGGATAGTAACATATGGTAAATAGAAATATTCCTTTGTTCCTCATTCCCATTCCATTTTGCACTTTTTGTGCTTTTTTGGACTTTTGTCCTTTGCATATGAGTCCTCCTGCATGCCTTTCTTTCTGATTTTCATTCAGGCTCCTCTATCCATAATTTCCTTTTGTGTGAGAGATGTATTCAACTTTTAGCTCACGGACAAAGAAGAACTTTTGGCAATTTAGTACTTATATGGTTCAATACTTTGTTTTGATACAAATTGCTTTCAAAGGAGTTTTTGACTCTTATCTGCCTTTTGGCATTCAATTCTTGGCATGGGATCATGTATATATAATATACTGTTTACCTTGCTTCCTTTCCATGGGCCTTTTGCTGTCACCCCCTAGGACATTTTTAAATGTGATATGGATGGAACCTCAAAATAGTATTCCAGACCTTTTGATCCTGGTTTATTTAACAAGGATTAAGTAGGACTTCAATGTGTTCATAGCCATTCGGGAAAACTGCTAAACTAGAAGAAATTCTTTCAGATAAAACAATAGTACACAGTCTTACACTCAAGAACTTTAATCACTCCAGAATTCTGATGCTCTCCATGCAACCAAGAGTTTGCCTCCTTTTTATTGAAATCAATCAAAATCTAAACGAAACAAAACAGAAATAAAATAAATCAAAATAAACAGCCAAGTCAATTTATTTATGTACAAGATAAAAGAAAAAAAACAAAACTCAGGAAAAATAAGGTTTGAGAACTAAACCATTTACTGGTAAGTTCTCTTCCCACCCTTGTAAATCTTGTAATTTATAGGTTGAGGGGCCAAGCTTTGCCGCAATCTGGGTGGTCCCACTTGAGAACCAAATCTCCCACCTCGAATTCTTTTGTTCCAGCCTTGTGTTTATCAAACCATTTCTTAACTACCTCCTGTTGTTGTTTAAAACATTCTCTAGCCTTGGATCTAGATTCCTCTGCCTTCAAAATATTATGTATCCTTACCTGCAAGACTTCATTATCTGATCCTTTGGATTCCTGAGCTATTATGGAAGAAGGTAGCATGATATTGGGGGGTAGAATGGCCTCTTTTCCATAAACAAGGTTATACAGGGACACACCTAACGAAGTCTTGGGGGTGACCTTATCATCCCAAAGTGCATTTGGTAATGCCGAGTGCCAACTCCTCTGATTTTCTATCACCGTCTTTTTTAAAATCCTAATCAGATTCTTGTTTGTAGATTCAGCCAAACCATTTCCCTATGGATAGTAATTAGTAGAGTAATGCAACTTAATTACTTTTTCATGAGCAAATGTAGTTGATCTAATTGAGGAAAAGTAAGTAGCATTATCAAAAATTAAAGAAATTGGAACTCCAAACCTGGTCATAATATGGTCTTGCAAGAAGTCCATGACCGCATCTTCATTTACTTTACACAACGGAATGGCTTCGACCCAACAAGTGAAGTAGTCGGTTGCTATCAGAATATACTTGTGTTGAAAGGAAGAATTCGACTTTATCTCCCCAATGATATCCATCCTCCACTGCTCAAAAGGTTCTGTTATCATCACAGGCTTTAACGGTCCTACTGCATTAACTTGTCTTCCACCACACCTTTGACAAATGTCGCACTTTCTGACATGGGCGTGTGCATCTTTGAACAATGTGGGACAATAGTATTCAGCTCTGAGAATTTTATGAGCTGTAGTATCTTCATAGAAATGTCCTCCAGCAGGCCCATCATGTAAATCTATCATTACCTTCTTCACATCTTCTTTCTCTAAGCATCTAAGAAGAACTCCATCATAATTCTTTCTGAATAATATTCCTTCAACAATTCGATATGAGGTTGATTTAAGATGCAGTGCTCTTATTTGCTTAGAATTCCAATGTTCCAGTAACAATCCCGCCTAAAGGTAATGCACAAGGTCTCGATACCAAGAGTCCGTAGCTGTGAAAAGAGGACATACATCCATCAAATGTAACTCGGCTTCGTCTTCCCAGTCATGTTCTTCATTGTCTTTACCTTCAGTCATCAGTTTGCACAATCCTTGCCCTTTGACTATGGAAGCTGGCTTGAATTCAAGGTCATACTCCTATAGAGCTATTACCCAGTTGCCTCTTCTTTCTCCTAACTCCTTTTGTATGAAAAGAGACCTCGCAACTGGGTGTGGAACTATTACCTTTGTCCGGTTCTTAAGTAGATATGGTCTGAATTGTTTCACCGCTTTGAACACTGCGTAAGCTTGTTTATCCACAGCTGGGTAATTCAATTCGGCCCCTTGCAGACTAGTTCTCATAAATGATATGGGGAACTCATCTCCCCCATCTTCCTTCTGGGTAAGCACAGCTACTAGTGAATCATCAGATGCAAAAGTGTACAAAATAAAATCTTTATCAAAATCCGGACTTTTGAGGGAGGGTGCATGCGCAACAGCTATTTTAATTTTACTAAATGCGTTCTTCTCTACATCAATCCACTTGAATTTTACACTTTGCTTTACCATTTGCTGCAAAGGTTTAACAATTTGAGCGAAATCTAGCACAAACCTTCGCACGAAGTTTATTGTCCCCATAAATGATTGCATGCCCTTTTTATGATGGGGTAAGGGAATCTGTTCGATGGCTTTGATCCTTTCTAGGTCTATGGAGATCCCCTTCTTAGACACCACGTGACCCAACAACTTACCTTTTGTAACAACAAACACACACTTCTTGGGGTTTAGTGAGATACCATATTTTCGGCAGCGTTCAAAAATCTGCTTTAGATGAGATGCGTGTTCCTCTCTTTTCTTTAAGAATATGGTGATGTCATCAAGGTATACTACAGCACTGCGGCCAATCAGACCATGGAAATCTATGTTCATAGCCCTCTGGAAAGTAGCTCCAGCGTTTATGAGTCCAAAGGGCATCCTTCTGTAGCAAAAGTTCCCGACCTAGTCCTAAATGTTGTTTTTAGTCTGTCTTCTTCAGCTACTAATACTTGATTGTAGCCTAAGAACCCATCTAATAAAGAGAATAGTTCAGAACCTAAAACCATTTGCAATATCTGCTCCATGGGTGGAACATGATAATTGTCTTTATCTGAAGCGCGATTTAAGTTTCTAAAATCCACACATAGCCTGATTTATCTAGATTTCTTCCTCACCAGTACCAGATTTGAAACCCATTCTGAGTGTCTAACCTTGAAGATAATTCTAGCATCCAATAGTTTCTTAACTTCAATCTAGATTAAAGGTTCTAATTTTGGATGCATTTTCCTTAAAGGCTGCTGATAAGGTTTGATTCTAGATCTAATGGGAATAACATGCTCAATAATATTGGTGTCATATGTCTTCAGATCTTCATACGTCCAGGAAAAAACATCTTTGTATTGCTTGAAAAGAAAGATAAACTTATTCCTTTCACCTGGGGAGCAGCATTTTCCCAGATTCACATATTTAGGCTCCCTTTCAGTCCCTATATTAATCAACTCGAACTGTATGGACGAGCTATGAGTCTTCACATTCGCTGGTCTTCTAAATTTTTCATTTAAATCAAACATCCGTTCTAAAGTCCTGACTCCCTTAGGAATAAAATTATCGAATTTTAGCTCGGCTTGATGTTCTTCATCATCAATAATCGCCCCTTTGAAAGTCTTGTCATTTTTCAAGCATTCTATAACCTGCTTATCATCATCGAACACTCGTATATTGGTAATCATATCTGGAACTGAAGGCTTGAAAAGAAATTCAACAGAGCACCAATTATTAGAGGGAACAAGCCTTGCAGCTGAGGTGGCCAACAAGTCAGCTACTGCATTCTTAAATCTTGGAATTGATACAATGTTAAATGCATTAAAATATTTAAGTAAATCCCATACTTCATTTTGATAAGCTTTTAAATGAGGAGAAATGCAATGTATTTGATTCCGAATTTGGTTTACAATTATTTCAGAATCTCCAAACACTTTCAGATTATTAGCCTTTAATTCAATTGCTTTCCTTAATCCCTGAACTAATGCTTCATATTCAGTTGTGTTATTGGTACATTCAAACTCTAACCTACATGAAAGAAAATGTATGTTTTTCTTAGGTTTAATTAGGACACAGCCAACTCCTGACCCCTCTAAAGTTTTAGAACTATCAAAGAAAAGCGTCCAAAAATCGCTAACCGCTACTGTGCAAGAGTTAACATCTACATCTACAGCTAAGTCTACTATTTTACAATAAATTTCATCAGCCTGTGAAAACCGAAGGAGATTAGGCTGAGCGTCTGATATATCACTGGCTTCTTTCACTTGATAATTTCCTAGTTCTAGCTCAATAAAGTAGTTTCCCAAAACAGAATCCACTGGTTCATTTTTTCCTTCGAACTGAGTAACATTGTGTTTCATGTGGGGCTCGCTCAAAAATTTGATTTGATTTGGGCTTCCTTTATATGGCAGCCACAGATGCGACTAGTCCGAGGCAAAATATCCGTTCAACTTCGCCGACCAATCTCTGCTCAAAACAAATCCATAAGCTTCCGGTGTGTCAGCCACCACAATATCGATGACTTGACACACCTTATCATTTGAAGATAAGCGAACGAGAACATCCTCCATTTCCCCAATTACCTTCACATTCATTCTATCCAACTGAACGACCCTCTAGGTAGATGGTTTAGGTTGTCCATTTATCCTTTTGTAGACCGACAGCGGCATGACATTGACTGATGCTCCCGAGTCTACTAGGCAGTTATGCACGTTATGGTTGAAAATTTCAAAAGTAAGGAGAAAAGGTGGATTCTTTCTTTTAGGCTTACCTCCCATACTTGCTTCACCAATTTCTTCTCCTTGGGGCTGATTGTCAGTGGGCAGCCTCTCCTCTGATACTTCAAGTGATTTCAATAGCTTTTCTTTCTGTTGCGGCACATTGCACATTTCAAATAATGATATGTTTTCCCTTACCTTCTTGATATCCTCCACAATGTCATAATCCATCTTATGTTCTGTGGGATTCGATCTAACAGTATTTATTTTTTCTTCATTGGGCTTAGTAGGCATGTTGATCTGTCTAGGATTTTGACTGGTGATGGTAAACTCTGGAATTTTATTAGCTAAGGAGCTATTTTGAAATTTCTTTACATTCTTTTGAAGTCTTTTGATCTTCGGGATCATAAGACTATTTTCCTTAATCAACCCCTGGCTCCTAGTCATTACATTTGTTTCCAGGATGCCCTCGGGTCTCAGATCCTTTTCTTCCTCTGCATCAAACAACGATACACAGTCCCATAAAACCATAGCTTCATCCTCCTGTTTTTCTGTTGATTTATTGTTGTCTTTCCCTTCTTCATCGTTGTCTTCAGTTAATTTGGAATCCAAAAGCTGATTCATAACCAATGTCATTGAATTTATCCATTGAGGACAACTCGTTTTAGAATGGGGTTGTTGGAGGAAAGTGCAAAATTTATCCATTCCTACCTCCGTTAAGTTCATAGATGCAGGGCTGTGCGGAGGGGGTTTGGATTGATTGTTATCTTCCCTTTTCTTGTAATAAGGCTTGTAGAATGTTTGGGATTCTTTTTCCTTTTCCAAGTTTATGATTCTGTTAGAAAACTTCTGCATCATCTTTACCATTCCTTCGAAATCTGGTGATTGCTCCTCTTTAGGCTTAGTAAACAACAAAGCTTTCCTCCCAAAAATTTTTTCTCCTGACCATTCAGGATAATCTTCGATACTTTCCCTTTCAGCCTATACTCTCTCCGCTTCCTCATAAGTCTCTGCTAGCGTAGATTTGGCCTTCATTTTGGAAAACATGGCCAACTCGGGTCCTAGAGCTGAGGTATAATATTCAATCAGGACTTTATTTGAGGGTTTGTCAGCTTCAAAAAAATTCTTAAGATAGGCTGCGAATATTTGGGTAAAACTATGCACCTTCTCTTTTCTTTCTTTCTTTAAGGCGCATAGTCCTTTCATGAGAGCTGCATGAGTTTTTTGGGTTGCATACTTACTTCTAAAAATACTTTCAAAGGTATCCCAATTAGGGATATAGTTTGCAGGAAAACCAAAGTACCATGATGTTGCTGCTCCTTTAAGGGTGTGTGGAAAAAGTCTACAAACTACATCTTCATATTCCTCATCCCTTAATCCTTCTATTGACAAATAGAAACTTTGCAAGTGGTCATCTACTAACATCTTCTCATTTGGATCAAACTTGGGTAGCATCTTTTCAAAACATTGAGGTAAATCATGCAAAGGAGGTGTCAGGTTTAAAGGTGATCTGGCTTTCCAGGCAGGTGGTGGATATGGTGGGTTGGGTGGTTGAATTGCATTTACACTTGCCATGAGTCTGGGTGGAGAGTGAGGTGGTGAATGAATAGGAGTATGAACAGGAGAACTGTAAGGAGCATCTAGGCCTACTTGATTCAAATGCTATATAGCTTCCTGTAAGGCTATTTCTACAAGTTCTTCCAAATCTCCAACCAACACTGAGTCTTCCAATATAGGACGGTCTTTCCTTTTATATTCTCTTCTGGTAAATTCAGGGATAATCGGTAATCCTCCAATATTCTTCACGTGTACCCTAGTGTGTCTTCTCAGATCATTAACAACTTCATTACTGATAGAATACAAGTGCTCTCTACCCTTCTCTTTAGGAATTGTATTGGAAAACAAACTACTTTCTGAACTGTCACCGGTGGAATAATTTCGAGAAAACGAGTTTCCTCGGATAGCCATGCACTGGCTACCCTCCTTCTAGCGCTAGAAACTATTGAGGCCTGGAAATTTGCAGGCAACAACAGCAAGGGATTCTCTCCAGTCAACGTTCCCAACTAGCCCATGACTGTTTGGTGTAGGGAATCCGCCTGGTTTGCGGTCCGACTATCATAGGTCAAGTAACAAAATAAAGGTTTTATCGGTTGCGGCCCGGTCCACCGTATATATTTTTGTATTTTTTAGTTTTGAGTATGACATGCAAATGCCTATCTAAAATGTATATTGATTGAGAATGCAAGGAGCGGTCACAATGTGATGCGCAAGTTCTTACCTCTTGTCTTAGACTCTCTCGCATCTCAATCATACACAACTAGAAAAAACATGCTAACTGAGCTGTCTCTAGAGAGAAAAATATTAATTCATGAGTAATGTAATACTGTTCACATGTTAAGGTAAATCACAGATAGCTGTTCTTAGAATCAAAACACATAAACATGAATAAGAAATACATGACAAGATAGCTCATCAATCTCTAAACTCTCCATTACTCATAGTGGAAATTATCACAGAATAAACCAGAGAACATTCAGATAAGAACATAGGTTCAGAAAGTTAAAACGCTCTCACAGTTAATGAAACACAGTTGAAAAACATATAGTTCCCTTTCAACGTTGTTAATTTTATCACATTCGAACATTCCACACAACACCTTCTCCAACAAGCAAAATTTGCAATTTTTTATTGTAAAACGAAGTAGTTCCTCTTACAAACAATGGCTCACAAGTTTTTCTAGGGAAAAATCCCCCATTCTCTCTCACTTTCCTCTCTTTATAAAAAAACAACAAAACCCTTGGGCTTCCCCAACCGTCTAACCTTTGGGATCCCCCAAAAGCATTTAATCTCACAATTTTGTCTTTTTCGTGAGTACTCATGATTCATATAATGCGTGACATTTTGGATTTCAACTTATGAGTACTTCATAAAATGGAATCAGCTCAGTAACTGACGGACCCTTTCCAAGCCTAGGCTTTTGTTTCCATCGATTCTGCCTTGTCTTTTATTTGTCCTTCTTTAGATCCCATTGATTTTAGAACAAACTCTGCTTATCACTTTTCAGTCAAATTTCCTTAGCTTTATCCTTTAGCTACGTCTTCTCGCAGCAGTAATCTGAAGAATCTTCTGAGTCCGTCTGCAGTTAAACAAAAATTCATCATTAATTAGGACTACATATTTTCAATAAACTTAAACTACACTAACAACAAAACTAATCATCAAAATGAGGCCCTGTACTTTGCTCTCGTCGTGAAACCCTTAACAAGAATCAAAACCATCGCCGCCCACACAGAGGTTAAAAACTCACAAGACGACGGGAAAAACCTTATCGGCGGCTTGAACCATTAAAACATCAGCCGGATAGTCTTACTTACATCTACAACGACGAGTTTCAGATGGACAACGAGTTCCACAGGACTGTTAAGTCTATCAGAGTCGGAAGAACTGAATGCCAAAGCATCAGGCGAAAAAATTCCTTGTCGAGGAATGGAACGACATCAACGTCAGGAGTTTAGTGCATTACGCAGCCGCAATGGCGTAAGATGAAAATACTACGGGCCCCACGGCAAAAAGACATATCGGCAAAACCCAGACAAAGCATCGGCAAACGAAGCAGTTATATGGCGGACACTTAGTTCGCTTGGGAGCCGCAATGGCGGAAAACAATCAGACTACAGCCTTCGATCAAAATCATAAACTTTAAGCTATGGCGCAGAAACATTGTGAAAACGTTAAGTGTTCAAAAAACTTAAGGTCGTGAAGCGGTCCAAAAATCTTGTCTCACTTCCAAAACAGCGGCTTCATAAAGATCAAACAACCTCGACTCAAACTTCGACCAACCTCTGACAATGCAAAACAAGTCAAAACAATAACAACACGACATCGGAGAAGTCAAGACTATCTGGCAGAGCACTCATCATTCGGCTTCCGAAACGGAGGCTCCATAAGGAAATATGGCTCCGATGTGTTGTTTAAATGGCCTCCAAACAACCAAACTAAAAATGTTACTTTCAGTTGGGCAGCGATGAAAGTTTGTTTCACCTCTAAAACAGTGGCAAAAATGAGAAATAGACTTCTGAAAACATAGAAAGAAATCATATATCAAAGGGCAATATTTCAAACCAAACTCCAAATTCCACAACCCAAAGCAGTGTCAGACATAAGCAATTTTCCGAAAAGCATGAAGATAGTTAACCTCAAAACAATCCAAACTTGTAGCGGAGGGAAAACAACAACAGAGTTCATGGATCCAAACGATTCTAGGCAAGATAAAATTAAGAGGAGGGTCCAAAATTTTGAAAATTTGGGAAAACAGTTGCAGCTGCAACACCTCCATACATCCAATAATGAAGATTCATTATCATGATATGTGCTACTTTTGAACCTCATGTTCCTAGAAGCCTAATCTCGTAGTGTCTCACCGGAAGACAACAACAAGAAGACCTTTTATCAAATATTGTAGATGGATCCAGAACGAGACATATGAAGAATTGTTATAATAATATGATTACCAATGTTCCAGAGTTCAATTTCCTTTCCCATTTCCACATTCCTAATTTCTACAAAATCCTATTGGAAGAACTAATATTCATCATGTTCATTCATTAGTGCCATGGTATGCTTATGCATTTCCTTCTTCCCATTTTGATATGCATGCCTATTGAAGTTAATGAAGATTTAATTTCATTATGTGGTTAATAATTTATTCTCATGCACATCATTAATGTCACAATTGTCATCAAATTAACTTCAGCCTCCACCATTCCATTCCTTCCATGACTTTCTGCTCCATCCATCCCTAACCCACACAATAAAGTTAGCTTGGCTCACTTACAATGCTGACCTCTCTCACCTCCATACCCCCTTTCCAAATGAAATTTGATGGTGAAAACTTTTCTCAAGCGCCCTTGGACCTTGAGATGCTTAAAAACTAGCTTGTTGGTGGGAATCCCTCGGAAATAATTTTTATTTTATTGTGAAAACTAGCTTGCTAGTAGACAAGGTTTGCAAATAAAGTAGAAATAAACTATTCCATCCAAGTTGATGTTTAAATAAAGTTTTCAGGATTTGCGACTCCATTAAAAGATCATTTTCAGCTCTGTGTCTCAATTTCAATTCATCATGCTATGAGATCCACACTGCTCTTTCTTGTAAGCTTTTACATCATTGTGGACCAAATCAAATATCATGATTCTCAACATGCTCCTACATATTTCAAGATATTCATAGGTAGGTACATGTATGCTTCTTTTCCTTATTGTTATTCGAGTTCATTGAATGCAATGGATTTGTATTTGGAAATTTACTTGAGCCTTTTTCCCTACTTCCTCCTATATTTCTAAGGGTAGTAAAAGCTTTCAGTTTGGGGGAAGAAAAACACCATTACCTACCATGACTACCCCATTACCCATCATAATCCTTACTTTACTCGTCATCATTCTTTCCTAGCCTCTACCATCCTTTCTCAACCCAAACCTTCATCCTTCCATTTAAGCATTATCTCGTCTTTACTTCCCTATATAAGTCCACTCTGACATCACCTAACACCCAAGCATAAAAGGATGTTTCTACATAATACCTATTGTTGTCACACAAGAACCAACAATAGTAAGTCTTGTTGTTGCCACACAAGAACCAACAGTGAAAAGAAAATAACATCTGATGCACAAGCCAGATAAAATGTTGGAAGAAGAAGTCTTATTGTTGTCACACAAGAACCAATAGTTAAAAAAAGGGAAGCAACTCGTATACAAGCCAAGGCCATCATAGGAAGGAAGGGATGCGCTACTCTACAAGAACCTACAGTAGAATAAGATACTGCATAAGCCATTCCTACATAAGAAGTTTGTTGTCATACAAAAATGATCCAGACAAAGTTATGAGTTCATTTATGGGTGCATAATTGGTTCGCATCTTTAAAGAATGCAAATTAAGCTGAGAGCTATTAAGGCCACATTACATATGGTATGTAGTTTGAAAATCATTTGATGCATATGTGGGTTATGAAATACATGTTGTGTAGTACATACAACAGAGTATTCAAATATCCACTACATTTCCAACACATTAATTTATACGTATAGATTATCATGGTTCCTTGAAGGAGGTCTTTTGCATGCAAGCTTTGTAAGGCTTTTTCATATGTATGATGGCCATTGGAAATGTGGGGATGTTGTGATATCTGTGCCAGATTGCAGAAGAGAACATCAATGACATGGGATGTGGAAGATATGTTTATTTGTTGATCATAATGGTTTGAAAAAATAAATGAAGGAAATAGATCATTTATCTCTGTAATTTTGGGTTTTATTGATTCTTCTATATCTCGTAGCTGGCCTCTGTTTTTGATGCAGAACATCTACATGTTGTTGCAGGACATACAGATTGCTATAGAACATCTACCCAATATTGTTTTTGATCATTAGCACATAAAAATTTATTTGCAGGATGATCATGACCTCCATAGTACGTTAACAAAATTGGTTTCTCTTATAAACTCTGAATAATAATATGGCAGTGCTCATTTGGTAAAAAATCTTCCTCAATGATCTACTCAGTTCTTTCATTGTTCGTTATGTTTCTTACCATATTTTGAAGTGTTTCCCCTTGTTATTTATGGTCATTTTATTGTTGGACTCTTATCAAGAAGATCATGTCACAAAGAAGTACTAACATGCTCAAGAAGGAATTGCTTCCTCAAAACTATACCCCATTCTAAGAGTTGGTTGAAGAAATACAAGTGAAAGATTGTGTTAGAAAAGAACATTTTTCAGCAAATGCAAAACTTTTTGACAACCAAAATAATTTTTTTAGTCTTTCCCATCATAGTTCAACAATACTTTTTGTTGGAACATGTTATCTTGAATGGGCATTTATATTACAACAAAATATTCTTGTTCCTAGATAATAAGTTTCAGGAATTTTATCAATAACACATATTTATCCATGCAAATTTTTTCTTTTCTTAAAGGCCCAATTTACTCTTCAGTTTGGGGAGAATCCTAGGTGGACAAACATAAGCACATGAATTTTTTGAAGAAATCTTGAAGGTAATTGGTGATACAACAAACTTAGCTAGTAATTTTGTAGTGGTTAACAAAGTATTGAATTTGGGACAACAACTGTATGTTTATGTTTTTTTTCTATTGGAATTTGTATTGAAAATTTCCAAGTTCGTGTTGTTACTTGAAAGATTATCCTTGTGTTGGATGGATCAACATTCTCTTCATCACCAAGTTTGATACCATTAGCATGATAATAATTTATGCTAGATTATTTCTTGAACTCCTTATGACAACTTTTGAAAGGTTGATATGTTCATTAATTGTATGGAGGTCTTTACTGGAAATTCTTGTTGATTACATAGTTGTCATTTCATATCATATTTATGATGGATTCTACCTTGAAATCAATATGGGATGGTCTCTATACTCATCCATCCCTATGAACTGCGCTTCTTTTACCTGGGGACAGGTAAAAAATTTCAGTTTGGGGGGGCAGGGGGACACTGTGTTGACAAAGGAATATTAAGATGTGTGTACATGGAATTCAATGGAAGACAATCATTAAAAGGATGGTGCAACAAGTATTAATGGTCATTTTTAATGTAGCAATAGTTTTGCTTCAATGAATGAGTAATTTGTTGTTGAAAATTATTTCAAAAATATCATTTGATTGCATGTTTTGCAGTTGATAATGGGGTTCATAAATAGTCTTCATGTGGTTGAGTCAGTTATTCCACAATATGATCAATCAGTGGACAAATGAGATCAAACTATTGGGAACATAAAACTTCATGATGACTAATTCACAATTCCTTTCATTTACCCATGTTTTTTTTCTACAAAAGTGTAGAAATTGACTTGCAGATATCTTCCAAACAGTGAACTAGGTATCCATGAAAATTGGTGGAGACAAGAACTATGGTAAGAATAAAATATACAACAAGTTTCAACTCAATCCAATGCATGGTTTTCAAGAAATTGAGAATTTCTCCTACAACCATTTTCTCATTTTCTCGAAAACTGTGAACTGAGTATCCATGAAAGTTGGTGGAAATAAGGATTATGGTAAGAAGAAAAAATATAGAAAGTTTTAGCGTAATCCAATGTACGATTTTCGATAAATAAAGCATAGTCACCTACACCCATTTTCTTATTTTCTCGAAAACCATGATGTGGGTTTTCCAATTTTGGTTGGGAGAACCATAATTGCATTCCTAACACCCCTACAAAGTTTGATAGAAACTCGGTTTGTATTTTTTGAGAAATCACATTTTTTTGAAAGATGCATATTGTTAATCCATTAGTTGTAGAACCTGGTTTCTTGAATTTTTTCCATGAAAATGTTATGTTGGCATAGATAATTGTTCAAGATCAGATTTCACACCTATTAATGATCAGACACATTAGTGGTGGCTTGTTGATGATGCATTTTGAGTCATGCATAAAAATGGAACATCATTTAGCTTGGTTGACACAGGGTTGCATGAGGACATGCAACATTTTCAGTTTGGGGGAGATGGAGGGCCTTGGATTTAGCATAATTTTATCAATATTTCACCTTATCCATAATCTAGTTTTCTTATCCACAATCATGCACTAATCCCTTCTAATTCTGATATGTGTGATTTTATGCTCAAGTCGTTTTTCCATTACATGTATTAGTATTTCATTTGATTTTTTACTAACATTGAGGGAATTTGTGTACTATGTATTATTTTCTTTGAATATTAAATCATTTGTTGGAAGAAACTACAAAATCTTTGAGAGAGTTTTGTAACAGCTGCGGAACCTATACAGATAGTTGCATAAACTATATAGAAAGCTGCAAAAACTATACAAACAACCGCAAAAACTCCATAGGAAGATACAGAGCCTACAGAAGCTACAAAAAGGTCAATAATTCAAATTTACCGTCAACCACCCACATTTTCGAGAAAGATAGTCATTATGAGTATGGATTTTTATCAATCCATTATTTGTATTATTCTTATGTCTCAAATCATGATGTTAAATTAAAGTTGGTAAATGGGGGTGCATATGAGTGCATATTTGGTTATCCACAAATATTTGAATATCTCTATCAAATATATGATGGAACTAAGAAGTCAAAAGTTGTTAGGAGACATTTGGGATGAATTTTGACTATTTTATTATAGCATCTCTCCTTAAATTTGAATTTCACTTCAAAGGTATTCTAAATAGCATGTATTTAACAAAGATCTTGGAACTGGTTTTTGAGGTCCAAATTTTAGGAAATTGTTGAGGATATTTTGGATCCTCATTTATTATTTGTTATGGAGAACACATGTATAAATAATATCTCATTCTCCATTCTATGAGAGAACTCTTAGATAATTAATCCAAATAATGATGGAGTAAAACTACATTTTCATTGATTCAATATAGATCTTAGTTTCTTTTGCAATATGATTTTATTTATTTTATTTGGATGTAGTTGTTCTTTATTACTTAGTTTTCATTTCTTATGATGCATCATGTTTATTTATGCAATTTGATTTCAATGCATAGATAGAGCTTTAAATGTTTATTTTACAATCACTTAGCTTATTGTGATGACCATATTCACTTCTTTGGATTATAAGCAGTAACTTGTCTTTGGAAAGGATAGCTTTTAGATTTTATTTCTACAAATTCCCTTTATGTCAAGTGTGATTTAGTTCTCAGATTTATTTTTGCGTACAATGTGAATTAATTTAGATTTTACTTTCTCGCATAGTGTGAACTTAGTTTTAGAATTTACTTTTTTGAACAGTGTGAACTTAGTTTTCAAATTTATTTCCCACATAGTGTGAATGTAGTTTTAGAATTTACTTTTTCCGCACAATGTGAATTAGCTTTAGTATTTAATTTTCAACAAAGTGTGAATTACTTTTAGCATTTAATTTCATGTTGTGTGATTCACTCTCCTTGCAATTTAGTTTCAATAGTTGTTAGTGGGCTAGTTCCTTGCAAAGACTATGTAAACAGTTCATGCCAGTGTTTGTAAATAAGGTTATTGAACTACAACTTCAAGTATATAAATCAATGTAAGAGGAGATTGTAGTTTCCACATACATTGCATGATAAATATCAAGTTCTCAAAGAACCCCGGGTTGACAATTAATGCACACTTATTAGTTGTTTTCTAAGTAATTAGAAGGCAATTAAAAATCCCGTCAAATTTAAACTCTCTTCTAGTTCATTTCACATGAACCATTCAACATCCATGTTTGACGATTTTTAAGGCGGATTTTTCATTGAAGCACAAATGAAGGCTTGTGAAAGATCCAACATACCAGCTTTAGCCTTAATGTTAATTGATTAGTTTATATCGATGCATAAACTTTTGATTGAGGGGAGGAATATTAGACTATTGCTTACATTATCAATCACATAGTTAAAATCATCACATTTATTTGTAAATATGATTTAGGATATTATCCTTTTATCCTAGATGATGACTAAGTGATATGGATAACATTGCATAGCCTAATAACCATGCAAGGTGTTAGGATCTAGAGAAATTCTCTCCATGAGGTGGAACTGTTCTATGTACTATATAATGGTACTATTTGTGTGAATACATTGATTCTAATAGTGAAACTTTTTCATCTTTTGTTGTTTATATATGTTTTCATATCTAAGCTTTGTGCATATTTAGGTTGAAAGACGACAATGTTTGACATCATAAATATACATGGAATCAATAGAAGCATAAATGCATTGATTGCTACATCAATGAGTTTGGTGCCTAATTAGTACAAGAGAAGATCTTGAAAATACTTTCCTAGAATATTGGAATTGGTTTACTGGAATTGGTTTACTAGAATAGTGGAGCTAATTTCCTAGAATAAAGGGAATGCATCTAAGATTTAGTTACAAGTTTGTTATATTTCATTTATGTTGAATATGACATGAACTCTATAAATAAGAGGGGTAACACTTGTATTGAGAGGTCCATATGTGAGAGAGAATTCCGTGTCCTTGTTTGTAATTTTCAGTTTATGAATGAAAGTATATTTGGACTTTTGAGTAGTTCTATAGTATTGTAGTTCATACAACACCATGTTCCCATGGAGGCAGGTCCCACTCCATGAGAACAATTGTTGTGTATTGTAAATAGTTATTTCATGTATGTTTTACTTAAGAGTATAGTATTCACATGGTTACTTTCTGCAGTATGTTTTCTGCAAATGTGTTTAATTTTTTGATATGCCTTTATCACATTTTTCCAACAACGGAGGGATTTGATCCCTTGAAACAAGAGGTATCATGGTCATTTTAGGAGATGTCTTGGTGAAAACAGGTTTCCCATTAGCATGATCAATGTTCAAGTAGATGAATCATCGCTAGAATGATTAAGTTTACTTTGAATTAGCTTGTTTTGATTTATGAAGTGTGGTGTATTTGGTTTCTGTATTGTCATTTTATTTCTTAGATATAAATTCCATTTATTTTCTATAGAGGCATGTAGAAAAACAATTGCAAATAATGAACTTGGATCTTGCACATATATTGCACGACATCTCAGAAGTTTCTCTTGAACTTCAAATTGATAAGTAAATGCGCAATCTCTTTTGTTTCTCTTTTCAAGGTAATACATAAGGTCGTCAATTGGATCACAACTTATGAGAATATTAAAAGCCATAAATTTATGCCCCCCCATAATCAGAACAATGTACCATAGAGAGAAGACATTACATCATATACCCACATCCCCTCTTAATGACGATTTTTCCCAAACTAATACACTTCTACATGCTATGAAGGTAGACTTTGGTTGATAATTAATGTAGATATTGACATGTTTAATTGTTGAATGAGATAGGGACAATTTTCTTTTAATCACAAGTTGAATAGTTTAGTGCATCAAAATTTCAATGTTATTAGGCTTTCGATAACACATAAGGTTGCAAGAAAGTTAAGTGGTTCTTTGATTGTCACAAAATTAAGTAATGGGGGTTTCTCATGGAAGACCTATATAATAATGAATCATACGCACCTAGGCAATGCGATTCCTAGCATGCACATCGCTAGGATATTTGGTCTCTACAGAGGAAAGTCATATACCCATTTTCTTCTTGGAACACGAAATTGTTTAAGGTTCAAGATGAAAGATACATACATATGTAAATATTCATTAATTGAGACCATTGGCATAATCAAAATATGAGAAGCCTTGAATACATATAGAAGTACAAAAGGAGTAGAGTATTCCCATGTGGGTGGTGCATTTGAGATAATGAAAAATTTGTTGGCTACCCATCAATGATTGTTGTGTGGATCATGCATATACCAAAAGAAAACGTTGACAACAAAGGAAATGTTTGGGCAATTCTGATTAAGTTAAAGTATAATGTCGACCAAATATCCATAAATGGTAGCATCAAATATGGATGAAAGGAACATGTCCTAAAATTTCATCCCATAAGAAAGAGGGATACATTCTAGTTTACAATCATCTCCTTCTTGGAGTAGTGCAGAGTTCAAATGTATAAGGAGGTTTAGAGTGCACAATTTGAGGAGACAAGAGATTTGAAGTCCCCCCTAAAATGAAGCATTCCTAATTCAACAATCTCAAGGGATTCCTACAATCATATCTTCTTTTATTTTATCATAGACGATGATGGATCAATCAAGACGAGATTATCCATATGAACAAAATTATGATGGTTTGGACACTATGATGACGAATATAGAGATCATGTTCAAACTTATATCGAGGGAAGCTATAATTGTGAAAGTAGTGGTCTCACACTAAGATTAAAGTCTTTTCTTTATCCCATACAAATATGTCTCGAGTTTACAAACAAATGGTGTATATCCATGTTCCACAAATCCTAGCAGTTGTATTGTATAAATTTATCCTAGAGATCTTCATGGTGAAGACAAGTTTGACATCCATTTGGTGAACTTCCCAATTCAGTGAAGTAATTATAGATAGTATCTTCTGAATTAAGTACATTCTTGAAATTAGACAAAATTTCTTATAGTAGAACACATATTTCATTAAATTGGGAACTAAATAGTGTATTTAGATTTCTAAGATAACCAAAACACTCAATTTTGGGGTTGTCCTTATAATCATGTGAAAAAACCTTAGGAAATAACCTTTCTTGATGTTTGACAACTTGTAAATCAATGTAATACTTGGTCTTGTAGATTGTTGCAACGGAACAATTTTGAATGACGTCATAGTGAACCAATTCATAAGTTATATTTTTTATCATACCATCATATTTATAATGGACATAGTAACATTATATCATAGAGAATATTTGGCCTAATGATAAGTGGTGAAATACTCTTCAACCTCAATGAGAAGGGCATGTTGAAGAGGATGTTTTTAACAATGTCCCAATTCATCATTGAGGGAGGAGAAATTAAGATTCATTAATAGTGTATATGTCCCACATAGGCATTGGCCATGACCTAGCTACATAATGGGAGTTGAAGTAGTGGAACAAGTCAAGAGGTCATAATGAAACTTATCAATTAAATGAATCTTGGATGGAGCATATCAGAGAGAATAAGATACTTAAATGGAATGCGATTCAAGCTAGTCATCTATAAGATATTCATCATAACCACCTACTTTTTGAGTCACTCATAGAGGGAGGATCATCATAAATATATGAAGAGGAGAGGCCCATTGAAACATGATGAGATTATGGATCAAAATATGAATCATATCTAGGTTGTTGAAAATATATTGGTGGACCATGAGAAGCAACTTCACCAAAATTAACATCTCTAAGTTCAATCACTTTCTGGGTGGAGGGACCATTTAGGAGATATTCTTTGGAAGCTTCACTATTACCCCAAAAAATGCAACATTTTCTTTTAATTTCCAATTTGTTTTGCTTTGCTTTAAAAATATGGGCCCATGCACTTGATCCAAAAATTTTGAATTGTGGAATTGAAGGTTTGTAACCATACCATTTCTTGTAAGGTATCAAACCTTCAACAACTTGAGTAGGTGTTTGATTGATGATGTGGGATGCACAAATCACTACCTAACCTAAGAAATTAAGTTTGATTTGCTTAGAGTGAAGCATACAATTAGACATTTCAATAATAACTCTGTTCTTTCTGTTTTCTACTCCCCTTTATTGTGGAACAATGAAGTTCCAAGAAATACTATGAAATCTAAGAAAGGTTTTGAAATCATGACTAAAATATTCTCCTACATGATCAATTTTCACATTTAATCATTTCTTTGCTTTAAATTTACACTACTGATTTAAATTATTTGAATCTCCAAAATTATTTATTTTTGGATTGAGTGGTGTATATCCAAAGGAAGTGGGATAAATCATCAATGAAGATGAAGTATGTATCTCCTCAAAGAGGAGTAGTCATAGGCACACAAATGTCAATGTGAACCAAATCAAGAGGTCAAGTAGAATGTCTCATTGAATCCTTAGTAAATAACTCTTGATAGTGTTCACCCAACATATAACCTTCAAGAATATCACTAGATGCTTCACTCTTTGGAAGATCATTACCCATATTTAAATGGATTATATGTATTAATACATAGTTGGTATGATCCAATCATTGGTTCTACAATCTATTGGTGTTGTTGGAGATGATGGTTACCATAGAAATGAATTTGGCTCATTTTAAAGAGGATAAATGATAAGGAATAAGGGTGGACCCAACCAACACACCATTGAGTTAGCAGTCATGCAAGATGAGGAACAATATCCCCTAGAGGGTGCATTCTTCTAAGAAACACTGAGACATTTAATATTAATATTGTTCTTTTTGTTGGGAAATTAGTTAGAGGCATCGTTTTTTACCATGTGCATGAGAATATTTAATTAATAGTTATTTGTTTGTTTCTTGGAGTGACATGCAATTAGTTAGTTTAGTGCATTTAAATAATAATATTTGTTCCTTCCATTGGGGGGGCAAAGCAAGTGGTAAAGATGAAATGTTGTAAATGGTTATAAATGGAAGGTCTTGTGTTCAAATCCCCCCAAACTTACCTATGCACCATGGTTTGGGACCTGTGGATGCACCTATGGTTATAGTGGTAGCGAGATAGGATCCCCGAACCCCATGTCACATGAGCACTAAACCCGTCCCTAGTTGTCGATTCCCATAATAATAATAATAATAATTATAATAGTAATTGTTCCTAGCTTTGAGCTATGTGCAATCTAGAATAAAGAAATATGGGATCTATGTAAAACTATATAAAGGCTTGCACTTGTTATATAGAAACCATGCTTCATGTTCTGATCTATTCAAAGTTAGGGGATTTTCATATTTTGATTTCTCTCTTAGATCAACTACAACTTCCTTTCTTTATTTTTGTCTAAATCAAATTTCATGCTTTATGGTGTCTCTACTTCCCTCCCTCCATACTCCCTCATCACAAGTTGTCGTTATTTCTGGGTTCTTTTGAGGTCACCTTCGACCTCAACAACCTCTATAAAGTCCTCTATTTTAATAACTATCAAGTTATGGGTTTTTTAAAGCCATCCTCCACCCCAATAGCCTCTCTCAGTAGATCATTGCAACACAACTAATCCTTTGTTCCTATATTTGTCACTCATGAAGTTATATTTAATCCACTCTTGAACCTTAGGATTTTATTTGTGTTGTCACACACTTTATTTAAAATACATGGCTTGCATCACCCTTGACTAGGTTGTATGCCTTTTATTTTACCTATGTCACATTTGATCGAGTTTTCTAGAGCCACAACTCCAATCAACTCCTTTCCTAGATCCTATGTCACCCTTTACTGGTTCTTGGCAAATTCCCTTTCTTGATTGCTACTACTTCCTACTCTTGCATCATCTTTCATTAGGTTGCATCACCTCTCCTTAACTCTGATTCGATATTTTTGTTGTAGTACTACTCAACCCTAACCATAACCTAGGGTTTTTGGTGCATAGTATTTATTTTTCTCATAATGGATCCTCTTAGCACTCACTCATTTGAAGATGAAGAACCTAGTCCACAATGTGTTATGCAAGAATTGGTGAGTGCTCTCACCAAAGCCCTCAAGATGTTATCTAGGGATTCATACTCCACCTTCTAACCAGATACCAAAATATCCTTACTAGTAATTAGTGACAAATGCACGAAGATGTCAATGACTCTTGGAACACAATATTGCAACATATTTTTATATTTTTCCAATAATGATTAAGGAACAACACATTTTGTTTGTAGGAAATCACTTCGAAGGTGTTTCTCAAGCTTGGTGGCAATATCACCAAACGTTTTCCAAGGTTTACATGGAACTCAATGATGAGTATCCTAGTAGTAACACCTCCAACCTCATTACTACACGATCCACCCAATTCTAGTCCTTGAGAAAGAAATTTATCCATTGCATTACATGTCTAACCTCATGTGCAAATGTTTGTACAAACGTCAATCCCTAGGAAAATATATCTAACAATCATGTTAAACTCCTCACCAAGCTCTAGATCCAAGTGCAGATAAGGGTTATAGAATGTGTACTTATTCCCAAATTTAATTTGGTTTGTTTAATGTTTTCATAATGAAGTAGATATGTTTGAAATCACTACCCATAACCAAGATTTTCTTTATGCCCTTGTTGTAGAACATAAATACAATTCAAATCCTTACAAAATTCTAAGCTTAACTCAAACATGATTATTAAAAAATCATAAAATGTTTTATGCCAAGATGTGGGTTAGGTTTGGAGAATGGTTAATACAAAACTAATAGTAATAAAATATGTTAGTTATTTGTCATTCCTCTCTTTTCAACTTTTATGGCTATACCGAAAATAAAATGCTACCCACGAGAAATCATATGCATAGATCATGAAAGTAAAAGTCAAATAACTTATCATTATCGTCATTATATGGGTTCATGACTACGATAAGTCAGCTACTACCATCGAGATTTATTTATTTTCCACCGTAACATAGGGTTTCCAAGCTACCACCATCAAAAATAAGGATCACTACTAAATAGAAAGCATGATAAAGTACCGAAATTACGGAGTGGATTCATAGGTTCATTTGCACTTAAATTATTAAAAAGAGTTTTCCAACGAGATAAATAAAAGGCATAGTCATTGGAAGATATAATGCGCCAATTTCCAGTTGAGCAGAGTATGCCATATTACACCGTTGGTTTCACCGAGCCTCTGAAATTGCCACGTAAAGAGAAATAGAAATTAATGCATAGAGAGCTGGTAATAAAGTTTGTTGGGATGTTATTATAAAAGTATATATATTTTGGGTCAATTTAGTTAGTATGTTGTAAAGCATTTAATGCAGCAAGTTTGATGACAATTGGATCTCAAGTAACTCAATAGTTCAAGATCTAACGATTATCAAACCTACTGCAATCACATATAACAGGTTTGGTTACGATGAAGATTCCATAGAAAAGTGTCACTCTATCCCAAGCTAAGAAATTAAGATAATGTTTTTTAGCTAGCGTAGATCCAAATCCTAGACTCTATCAAGCGCCGAGATGGATCAAATCTCTCGAGGTGCAAACCTCTTCTTAGGTATCCATTGATTTGATTCAAACCAAAAGACAAATCTTTTTATTTAAGGTCCACATATAATATTTTTATTATTAATATTTAATATTATTAATGTCTAACATATAATATTTTTTATTATTTTTTATTTTATTAGGAACGAACATTACAACATTTCCCCATACATGGTTTTAAAACCATATGCAAGGCCCTCCTACAACCATGGGTTGTTTAGGAGGCCATGCACATGGTCTTAAAACCATTTGCAAGGTCCTCATAAACCATGTACAATAAAACCATGGGTTATTTAGGAGGCCTTGCACATGGTTTAATAAAAACCATGTGCAAGGCCTTCCTAAACCATGTACAATAAAACTATGATTTGTTTAGAAGGCCTTGCAAATAGTTTTAAAACCATGTGCAAGGCCAACAATTTTTTGGGGATAATTATTGTTATTTATTATTATTTTGTTAGGTAGGAACATTACAACATCTCCCCCATATTATATTGTGTTTTTTTCCTGACCAGCATATTTTTTTAAGGATAATTAAATTTTTACTTTTCTATTGTTTTGTTAGGTAGGAAGATTACAACATCTCCTCCATATTAGATTGTTTTTGTGACCGACATTTATTTTGGCTTATAATTAGAAAATTTATTTTTTCATTAATAAAAATAACGTTACGTAACGTTACATAAAGTTATGTAACGTTACAAGATCTCCCCCATACTGGGCTGTAGAGCGCCTCTCAGCGCAATAAGCAAGCCAGAAAAGACCGTCAAGATAGTAGGGCAGATGCAACAGTTAATTACCAGCTTGTGGAGGAATACTTCACCATTTTTATTATAGTTTGACAGTGAATTTTTGGTGTAACTTTTTCATTCAGATTGCTCGAAGATTAAAAGGAGACATTTAATCTTTTTCTTCTTGTTATTTTTATTTGTACTTGCAGCATCTCACCAATGATGGAGTAGCGAAGAAAGCATTGGCTATAAGGGCCCGCGCATATACAAATTGTCATCTTCATATGGAAGATAAATTAAATGCATAAGATAAATGTGTCATCTTCATATAAATTAGATGCAATTTATTAGTTTATTCCTTTGGAATGACTTCGAGGTTGTATTTAATTGCTTGGAATGATGAAAGGTATAATGTAAGAAATCAATAATGACCTTGTTAATTATCTCGTTTATGAAATGTTAATGTGCTTAAAAGATTACATCTTATTTAAATTTCATTAAGTGAACTGTAATTAAATCATACTCCTTATGCATGAGACTTTTATTAATCATGAAGATAGGTTAGAAAATAGATTAAATAGAATTAGTTTTTTAAAACTAAATTTATAGTTTTATTTAATAATAGAAACCTACATATTTTAGCGCTTGTTAAAGCTTTTTTAGTGAAACAACCACTAGAATTGTTTTCCTCGGCTATTGGTATATGCATTATAGATTAGTTTTCTATAAATCTTAGTGTAGTTTTACATTCAACAAGTTAGTTACTTCAATTGTGAGACTCTCTTGTTGAGAGCGTATAATAAAGGTAGCAGGACCTATACCCTGTGAGAGTTAGCTATTTCAAACACATCGGGGTTGTGTTAAGTGGTTTGTGTGGGCTTTCTCTCCGTCAGGACAGAAAATCGGGCCAACAAGATGATCTACATTTTCCCAACATTCTCACCATTAATTAGGGAACACACCATTAGTTAGAGGTTCCATATTCTAGGATAATATCACTTTTCTTCATAGGAGCAATCCAGATGTTCTATATCATATTATGGGCACATCATTCATACTATTTTTATCCTTTACAAGTCTAAATCCAGTGCCATACAGCTAGTCTTAAACCTAGAGGAAATCATGGATGCTTTCCAATGAAATCAATAGGAACTTACAAGGAACAAGAATGCACCTAGTTAGCACACCACTCAATGAACAATCAAGACAAGAGGATGAGGAATGCTCCCCATTGGATGGAACCTCCTTTTAAGAAACAACTAGACAATTATATTAATAATGTTGTGTTAGTTGGGAAATAAGTTAGAGGCATCCCTTTTAAACTACTTGCATGGGAATATTTAAGTAATAGTTATTTTCCTAGTTTTTGGACTAATGTGCAATTAGTTATCTGCATATAAATAATAATATTTTTTTTATCATTTTTTAGTTATCTGCAATGTAAATTACGCATGGACTAGGTTTTCCTTGAAACATGTTAGAGTGTTTCTTGGATTGGGATTGTTGGTATGTATATAGAAAACAAATGCGTACGTGTTATGATCAACAAAAATGCATACGGTTTTTGTTCAACTATAACTTGTACACATTTCTGTTCTAGTAAAATTTAGCATCATTTAAGAAGGTGGTTCCATGGATAAGGTGTCATTAAATATTTAATATGCATTAACAAGCACTCTCTAAGTATTAACCTCCTAACACCCCCTGCTTCCCCCCTCTTCCCCCTAACTCTTGTTAAAACTCTTAGGGATGCATGTGTGTGTGTGTGAGAGAGAGAGAGAGAGAGGGGATGAGGGGGGTGGTTGGGGTTAGGTATAATTGAATGAGAAGAGGGGGAAGAGAGAGAAAAGAGGAGGGGGGTTAGAGGTAGGGAGAGGAGGAGGAGGGGAGGTTAGTAAGAGTTAGAGAGAAGAGGGTGGGTTAGTCTGATTTAAGGGGGATATTAGGGGGGGGAGAGGGAAAGGAGCAGGGTGTTAGTGGTAGTGGGATACATAGGGATGTGTGTGTGTGTGTGTGAGAGAGAGAGTGTGTGTGTGTACGTGTGGAACGGGGCTCTTATTGGTATGGGGTGACATGTGTGTGTGTGTGTGTGTGTGTGACAAAGAGAGAGAGAGAGAGAGAGAGAGAACCAATGGGGCAGTAGTGTGTTAGCAGGGTGGGGGTTAGGTGTAGATGGATGAGTTCGAGAGTGAGAGAGAGTGATAGAATGGATTAGTAAGAGTTAGGGGGGAAGAGAGACGGGGGGTTAGGGGTTTGGGGAGGATCTTAGGCTGATTAGAGAGAAGCAGGGGTATATGTGTGGAGTATGGCTATTTGGGTTAGAGAGAGAGGGAGAGCTAATGGAGAAGAGGGGGGGAGAGAGAGGAGGATGTGGATGGGGAATTAGTAAGAGTTAGGGGGAAGAAGGGGGGTTAGTATGGGTTAGGGGGAAGATGGGGGGATAGAGAGAGAGAGAGAAGACGTGGGTGTTAGTGGTAGGGGGATACATAGGGATGTGTGTATTTGTGTGTGAGAGAGAGTGTGTGAGAGGAGGGGGGTTTTAGTGGTAGGTGGAGACCTATGGACGTGTGTTTGTGTGAGAGAGAGAGAGGGAGAGAGAGAGAGAGAGAGAGAGAGAGAGAGAGAGAACGAATGGGGTGGTGGTGTGTTAGGGAGAGAGAGGAGGAGCAGGGGAGATTAGGGGTAGGGAGAGG
>LPNX010663582.1:0-106523 GCA_001517045.1 Pseudotsuga menziesii | reverse complement strand
TTGTAGCATTGGATAATGGAAGACCCAACAAAATAGTAATGGGGAGTAAAATACAACCCAATAAAGAGATCAATGTAACAAAGAATGTAAAATACTGATATTCTAATAGTTAATGCAATTTGTAGAAAAGATGATAATTGTAAATGTTTCACACCACAAACTCCCAATATACCCATTTTATATCATGTAAATACAAGTATATCCATAGAGTGATCATGTTTTCTATAAGTTTAAAAAATCAAATTCATAAAATTGCAAAATTGAAACCCATTCATGGATGGACTTCCCTACCTTCCTATCAAAACAAACATCATTGATGTTTTAACTCAAATGAACATAGATAAAATCCTCTTACTTTCTAATAAGACCATATGATCATGTGCATAACTTGGATTAGGTCATTCACAAGATGCAATGAATTGCCTCCACTTCCTCTACATATATTTTTGCAATTAAGGGAATTAACAACATTTAGTTACCTTTTCTTGGGTTATGTCTTTTTTTAACCTTTACAAGGAGAGGGAAAAATAGTCATCATTAAGTTTCAAGCATGCAATATTTATAAAGATAAACTAATGGTGAAACTTAAATGATACCATTTCATGATAGCGATAACACATAGGGTATATAAATAAGGATTTAGATTTTCACCTATGTAAATGTCAATTCTAATACAATATTAAGACAAATTCCTTGCATATAAGAATTGAAATTACAATTATGAATGTGAAAAATATAACTCAATCTAACTATTATTCCTACCTGGAAATGTGAAAATGTTAAAGAAGATTACAAAAAGTCGAAATAAATGATTCATTAAGAAATATTGATCTAACTTTTCTCATTTCTAGTGAGCCAAGAAAGATTGATCTCACTTTTCTTGGTTGTCATGGAGCAAGGTTTGATTGAATCTTAATACTCACCTAAACCTCAACCTAAACAATCATTCTAAAAATAAAATAAAAAAATTAGCGATTTGAAGGTATAAATACAAACCATAATTTGGAGATTATTCCTTAGCAAAATTTAGGACTAATATGGATCCATCCCATTATTTGGAGGTATGCATTTCAAGAAATTTTGTAATCGATGCGGACACCACTTGTTCCTCTACCCTGTATGATGCAAGTGTAGAACAAAAGAAGCACAGCAGCATTTCCTTCCCCCAGATATTCAATTTGATCAACATGAAACTAAAATCATACCTCAGATATGAGTACTCTTTGTCTTTGTTCCAAAGTCCTTCTTGCGATCTTCGGTACCTACAAAAGAGATAAAAAGACAAAAGAAGAACATGAGAGCATCATGACAAATCAATCATCTATGTTAGTTATCAAGGATTCTAACAACATTTAACTGATTTTAACACACATTAAATAGTACGGGAAAGGGGAATACTTTTGTATTAATGATAAAAGAGAGTAAAATTACAACCATAAATCCTTGATGTTTCTAGCTTTATCCTCTACAAAGGATATATAATCCTTCACACTTACAGCAATCTCTTCACACATAAGCTCACTCTATCTTTCCTCTAAACCAAATCTCAGTCCAATAGCATAAGGGTTCTTTCTTTGGCCTCCCCTCACTCACTGCATGAAGACTTCATTTATATGCCAAATTACATGAGATTTACTTAGGGAATGGATAAGAGGTGATCCCAACAGATGAGGAAGGTGAATACCACCTCTCCCTAGCTAATAGGAACCAAATCCACGAAGTCCTTTTCAAGGAATATTCTAGAATGTTCTATTTTTCATGTTTTAGGTCTATCGATGCACCTTGCTCAGGGTGGAAAATCATCGATTCTTTTTTATCAACAAGGAAGAGCACCGATGATGCCTATTTATATAAGACAACTAGGATCCTGGGCACTTTGCTCCACTAAACAGAGAACCGATGATGCTTTGTCATAACTGAAAAACATCACCGATCATCCTAGGGTTGGAAAAAGTAATCAGAGGAATCTCAGGCTATGCTTTCTAAAGGGTCATCAGGCACTAGTGGACTTTTCAAGTGCAACAAAATTTCCCCCCAAAGCATGAGGCTAGAAGGTAGTGATAGGTGAAATACTTTGTAAGACATAAATTTGGTATCAGAGGCAATAATATATGAGCTTTACAACTGACATAAGACCAATAACTGTACTTGTATGACTCAACCATGGTTGTGTACCAATACACTGTAGATCCATGATGATGACCACATCATGGCTACCAAGAATACACTGTAGATCCATGATCAACTGATGTAAGAGGAGGAACATGGCTACGGAACATACAAAGTATATCCATGTTATCTAAAATCAAATACTGAACACAACCACCAGACATACACTGTGGATCCGTGTCAAGACTCCAAACTTTATCGCAACCTGAGGACAGGAAATTCTATTGATTATTCCTAACCACTCAGGGTCTTCATTCCAATCCCTGAGTTATACAATTCTAGCCATGCAAATAGATGTCTTGACATCAAAAATGGTAGAAACCACTTGATTACTAGTCATTGATGTGTACTATTAACAAGTGCGAGGGAAATCACAATTAATGTCAATGATCCCCAAGGTATCTAAGTACATTCTCCCAAGTGTGAACAGATGTTTTGAAGTCAAACACTTGATAGAATCTTCCAATCAGAGGCCATTGATGAGAACCTACTTTTGAAAGAAAGGAAACTTTCCATTGAGGCATGCAAGCTTCAAGGTACTTGACTAGGTTTCTAAGTCTAATTCCCCGATGATGAGTTGAAGTCGATAGGAATAGACTCGTCAAAGGAGGCCCATGATGCTTCCCCATCATCGACATGAAACATGGAAAAAAAGTTGATTTTGAAGTAATGAGACAACCATGGAACTAACTCAGACATGGCCGACTTTAAAATACATGTTCAGACTTTCTTGCAGGTGCAAGGGGTATTTACACCATGGTAATATGGAAAGATAGAGAGCATGAAATAGAATATTTCCAAGCTGTGAGTGATCTGGACACTATAGATTCCCTTATGAACTGTGAGTTACTCAAATACTTCAGGGTTCTAGGCATGAAATCCTACGGTCCATCTCTTGGAGTATATCATTGATATGTGGGACTCCGATCAGTATCACTTTGTGGTTGGGACCCATACACTGACCATTGACATTGAGGACATATACTTTCTAACTGGGTTGTCTTGAAGAGGGAGACAAGTAGTTTTATCTAGCCCACAAGGTGGTGAGTTTTCCCTAGATTACTTGATTGATAGATACTGCACGTTGGGGACATAGGCCCAATCTAAGAAGCTTGATATCAAATGGATAATGGACCATCCTTTGAGGATAGTAGTCTATACCATCGAGGAAGATGTCGGTACTAGATCTTCTCACTTGACCACTAGGGCACATATGCTATATTCCCTAGAGTGTATGGAAGCTACAGTCTTCAACTGGTGTGAGGGCATGCTAGTTAGCCTAAAGTATCAGTTGAACAAGAGAAAACGAGGGCAGCTCAAATAGTTTGGCTATGGAGCTATGATAGTATCTTTCATCCTATAGTGGGTACCCCATATGAGACCTCAGTTGGCCGTGATTAGGTTGGACACTAAGGATCCTAGGATGATCAGATGGTTCCTTGTCATGACACGTCATGGTGGTTCCATATTCATCTACAGATTAGTCTTCTTTCACTGGTTGAGAAACCAGTTACTAGTGACCGAGGATTATGCCTAAGAGGGAGCAGACTTTCGCGAGGATCCTAAGCTTCCACTACCTGAGGGAGAGGAGTGGGATGATCGAGGTAAGAAAAGACACTATCAATTGTGTTTTTTATTTTTCAATTTTATTGAATTTTTATATTGTAATGCTTAGATAAGTGAAAATGATTTTTACATACATCGAACATGCTTGTCCAGCTAGAGCGTCACCTATCGAGAGGTAGGTAGCAGTTAGAGACATGGTGATACATCTCTGTGAGGCTAATGAGGAGATCGAAGATATTGAGGAGAAACTGCAGCGTTTAACTGTAGGGATTCCTGATGTCTCCACTGATGACCTACCCAGGCGCTACTAACTTCATATTGCAGGAGTCTCAGGACAATTTGCTAGGCTACTTCATAGAGTGGCTCAAGTCATTATATGTTACCATGAGAAACACCATGATGAATAGCCTACAGAGACTTTCCACTTTTGTATATGTATTTACACTGAAAGCTTTGAAGCTTTAGATTTTTCCCTACATATGTATATTTTGAACTTATGATAGTCCTAGACTTTTAGGGGCTTTGAAAGCTTGATGCTTCAGTCCATTTTTGTATCTCAGCTTCATGGTTTTATATATATATGAAAACTTTATTTACATATGTGTGTGCAAAAAATGTGATATGTGAATGTTTTCCTGCCTATGAATTAAAATGCATGTTTTTTGATGTTATAATGAACTTTATTTATGATCAATGTACCAATCTAGGACAAAATTAGCCATGGAATCTGCCACAGCATTCAAACCTCTCGGAATGTTTTGATATGTGACTCACTTAAAAGACCTTTATAAGATCCTAACCCTTTGTAAAGTACGAAGGATTAGAGGGTTCCAGATAGTGTAGACTTGATTTAGCTGTTGAACAACTAGCTCCTAATCTAGGTAAACCCTAATATCCTTTACATCGTTAGCTAGGGCTTTCATCAACAATCCAATCACCGCGTGATACTCTGCGAGATTGTTGATGGAGGGACATAAACAAACACCCATTGAAATCACCAGATCACCTGTAGGAGAGTACAGTACCCAATATTCCAATGCAATATTTTAGTGTGTAACAATTAGCACCATCTGCGATTCCAGTAAACGTGGTCATCTGTCCATTAAACAAAAGACATATATAAGTAGGGTTTGCAAAAAACACATCTTATATCACATAAAAAACACACTTTCAAATCAAGACACATAGCAATCTATAAACAGTATTTACAAAGAGTCTATGCTAGATGACCTAGACATAATATCTTTTAAGGTAGATCCCGTTGCAGGGCTCTCCCAAGGGTATCCCATCATAGTCCATTAACTCATATGCACCTTTTTCGAAGACACAATTGATAATGTGAGGCTCGTGCCACATAGATTCAAATTTACCTGCTCCTAGCTTATCATGTTGCTAGTCATATGTCAAGACCATATCTCCTTCATTGAAAGAGCGGGGTTGGACAGATGTGTCATACTGGTATTTCATTCTTTGTTTGTGTGCTTCATTAGCTAAAGCAGCATCACAGTGATTTTCATCAAGCTTATTTAAATACAGAAATCGTTCTTCATCTATGGTGGTATTAGGAAACAGTTCCACAATGAGCTTTAGAGAAGGAATTTCGCATTCTATTGGGAGAGTAGCCTCAATTCTGTACACCAATTGAAATGGTGTGAAACTAGTAGAGGTATTCATAGTAGTCATGTACGCCCAAAGTGAAGAAAACAGTTGCAAATGCAAATTTGATTTGGCATGCCCTACCATTCGTTGAAGCAAGGTTTTTAAGACTTTTTTAATTGCTTCAACCTGGCCATTATCTAGAGGGTATTAAGGCATAGAGTTATCATTTCAAAACCCTAATTTCACACTCATTTCTGCCATCATTTCATTTTGGAATTGTGACCCATGATCGGTCACAATGGCCCTAGGAACCTCGAACCTAGCAATGATATGGTTAAACAAGAACAACGTAGATGTTTTCTCATCTTTGTAATATGTGGGAATAGCCTCAGACCATTTAGTAAAGTTGTCCATAGCCAAAATAATGTAGCCATGCCCCCCAGCTAATATAGGTCTACAATGCACAAATTCTATGCCCCGTTTTGAAAAAGGGCCAACTGCTATGACAAGAAGGAGTGGAGATGGATGGGTGTGTTTCTTAGTGGTAAACATTTGGCAGGGTGGTAATTTCTTGACATTCTCAATATAGTATTTCAATATTGAAAGCTATAAATACCCTATGCACAAGATATTATGGGCAGTAGACAACCCATAAAGGTGACTGCCACAAGCTCTAGAGTGGAAATCATTCAATACGATTTCATCTTTTTCATGGGTAAGACAACATCATAATATGTAATCGACGCCACGCCAATATAAGGTATCATTCAAGATGAGATAATACTTATCCTGGTGGTGGATGGGACGACATTCATCGTGAGTGGCATTGGGCTGATATCGTTGAGTTTGGAGATAGAGAATAAAATATCCATACCAAGGATCATTTGTGCTAATGAGAAACAAAAAATAATCCGGAAATAAATAGATGGCATCTTTTTCTTCAGTAACACGGGGAAGGTCACACATGAGCTAAGCAAAAACAAGTGAATTCTTTGAAATGGTTTTAGTGAATTCCAACTCGAACTCCTATAGGATAACGATCCAGTGTGAGTGTTTTCCCCCAAGTACCTTATGAGTCAATACATAATACATGGGGTTGGAAACTGCATAAACTATAGTTGTGCAGAGAAAAATGTAGTGACGAAAATTATGGAATGCGATCATTATGGCCATAGCTAGTTTCTCCACATGCAAATACTAGGTTTCATAGTAAAGAATACTCTTACTAGCCTAGTATATCACATGTTCCTGGTTGTGTTCATCTGTCTGAACTAGGACCATACCTATGGTCGATAAGGATGCAGTCACATACAAAGCATAATCCCTTGTATAATTAGGTGATTGCAACACGGGTGAATGCATAAGAGCATGCTTGAGATTGTTAAATGCATGTTGCATGAGGTCATCCAAAATAAAACGAGTGTCCTTTTTTAAGAGTCGCATGAAACCATGTGTATTTTCTGCATAGTTGCAGACGAAACAACATAAAAAGTTTTCCTTCCCTTGTAAACTTTGGAGTTCTGTTACAGTAGTTGGAGCAGATAGAGCCAGGATGGATTCGATCTTTAAAGGGTCAATACGGTTTCCATCCTTGGATATGATAAAACCAAGAAATCGGTCAGTTTCGACATAGGAAACACATTTTTGGGGGTTCAAATGAAAATTGAAATGATGACATCTAAGAAAAATAGCTCTCAAATGATTGACATGAAGGTCTCGCTTCTTGGATTGAGCACGAAGGTTGTCGAGATATGGATCCATAACGTGTTTGATATCATGAAAAGCATATGACATGGCACATTGAAATGTAGAGCCAACATTTTTTAAACCAAACAGGAGTTTCCGGTAGGCAAAGGTCCCCCATGGGCATATAAAATTTGTCTTATGTTGATCTGAAGGGAGAATTTTGATCTGATTATAGCCGGAGAATCCATCCATGAATAAAAAGATGACACTTTCAGCATAGTTATGAATAATTTGATCGATATAGGGGGTAGGGAAGTTGTCTTTTGGACAAGACCGATTCAAATCCCTAAAATCAATACAAACCCTAATAGTACCCTGCTTTTTGTTCATGGGGACTATATTGAACACCCATTCAGTCAAGGGCACGGGGTAAATAAATCCAGCCCTAAGAAATTTTTCAACTTCCTCCTTAATGGTTGTTGCTTTTCGAGGATGTATTTGACATAATTTTTGGCGAACTGGCTTGGGACCAGGGTAGGTCTTGATCTCATGGAAAACAATGGAGGGATCAATCCCTGACATTTCTTCATAATTCCAAGCAAAGACATATCTAAATTCCTTAAATAAGGTTGTATATAACTGAACCTATAAAGGTGAAGAATTCTGGACTATCTGAATAATCTCTGAAACAACAGGTTTCACTGATATGTCAACCGAAATGGTTTTCGTAATATTGCATAAATTACCCTCAAATTCAACTCCATGAATGAGAGTCGGGGACTGAGGGTCGGGGACGATATCAGATGAAATCCTAGATTTGAATTGCTCTTCTACCACATGGTAGGGGGGAGGAAAGAAGATCTATTGAGATGCTATTTCCAAGGCATCTCTTCCAGTGACATAGTTTCCATGATTCATTCATCAAAGGGAAAAGTATGGGAAAGATAATCCAGATACGGGAGGGGGTTGTCTAGCCAATATGGTAGGTGGTATGAATCTGAGGCCGCCAACAAATTATCGTTGATGGTGGGGTCATTGGTGGTCTGAATGGCATTGTAAACTTCCTCAAAAGGACTAAATGAAGTTGATACAACAATGGATTTTCCTTTGTTGAATATAGAGGTAGAGATCATATTTATTGATGCATTCTGTGAGGTAGGAGGAGGATTTGATAAAGGATAGACTCCCATGAGGGAAGCTTCTTTGATGAGGCCTAATTTGATGTTTTGATACTGCAGGGTAGTCAAAAGTGAAACATTGTTTTCATCATTCAAAATAGAATTAGGTGCAATGAAATCTAACTAATCTATCGTAACAATCCTTCCTTGGAATGGGAACTAGACAATTCAGAAAATGGATGAAGCTACGACTTGCATAGCATAGAACTAGTTACGACCTAGGAGTAGGTTGTAATCTAAAGGAGTGTCAATTAATTCAATATGAATGGAAACTGATTTCCCCCCCAGTTCTACCTAGAGAGAGGGCAGTAATCCATATGGTTGAAATCCACGACCATCAAAGGCCTTGAGTGTAGTTGGTGAACGATTAATCTCAGGAGAACCAATGGCTCTCCAACAAGACAGGGACATGACCAAAGTCAAGACTCCCTTGTCAAATATGGTACAATAGATATTCTTTCCAATTACTTTGGTAGTTAACTAGAAATCCAACTGATGTGAGAGCCTAGTTTTAAAGTCATCTAGTTTGAAAGTGATGTTATTACTGTTCTCAAGATCCATGGCTCCAAGTGTTGTTAGCAATTTTTTTCATTGTGTGGGGTAATTTTGGAGTACTTCTAGGGCCAACATAGTGCATGGTTCCTAACCCAAATATTCTACAATGTTATAGTATTGGGAAACACGTGCGTTAGGATTGATAATGGACTTACAAAGTGTACTCTTTTGTGGTCGAAAATTTGCGACAGGAAAAGGTTTTTTGATGTGAAGACCATTACTTGGAGGGGGGGTGGAAGCTGAAGGTTTTTAAAATGGAACCATTTGTTTTCTTCTCTAGAGGAAGCTCATAACTATTTTCTCTTGTATTTAGGTTAATCATTTCACTTGACATCATTTTTACCTCATCAATGGATGAAGAAGGCCCATGCAAAGATTGATGATCAATCAATTGTTGTTGAGCAGGGAAAGGGTCTGTAAGAACTGTAGGGGTAGGTGAACTTTTCAAAAACTTGTTAACTTCCTCTCAATAAGGACATTATTTGGTGCAATGATCACCTCCACATATTAGGCAGGGGTACTTTACCTTTCTCTTATTTTTTGAATCGACATCACAATTTTGTGATTTATTTCCTTCCTATTGATTCTTGGATTTCTTCAATTTGTTTTTACCTTTCTACTTTCCACCTAAAGATTTAGCAGACTGAACCGTATTTATCTCGGCAGAAGCAAGATGAGGGGGTACAATTTTGGGTGGTGGTTCTGGTTGACTTACGGGTGTGGTGGGTTGAGTTTGATTCTTGGTATTTTTTTCCGTCGTTTGGGTTTGAACTGAACCAAGGTTGCGATCAGCAGGTGGTTCAGTTGCAGGTCTTGACGGGTCCGATGTGGGACGAGGAGCATGCGGGAATAAATCATACAAAGTACCTGGCTGGGAATAAACCAAGTCTAAGTACTGAGCATGGCTAATAGCTTGCTCCTCTGTAATGACACCTCCCATGGAAACATCTCTAGCAATAGGGGGAAGTAAATATTTTGTGAACCAATCAGCAAGTAATTGGTCAGGAATAGGAGCCTTGATTAACCTACGTCTTCGTCTCCATTCATGAACGTGATTGGAGATATGTGTTGAAGTAGTTTATCAAAGTGAGGTTAACAAGTCTGTACTTGTTTCATACCGGATTGGTAACTGAAAATGAGTAAGAAATGCCATTGCTAAAGCATTAAAATCCCAGAAAGAATGTTGTGGTAGCTCTAGAGTCTATATACCATTTTGTAGTAACACCAATGAGAGTTCTCTGAAGTAATCGAAGACTGATTGAACCATCCATCATAGAATTTTATGAACACCATAGATGAAAAGTCATCACATGGTTCTTAGGGTCTTCACCAAGTTTTTTGTCAAACTTTGGTATATCTGAAGGTAACTTGACCAAAATAGTAGGCCAGGAGGGATCATGGTGTATAGGATCGTTAATCAATCTGGATAGATCTGGTAGATATAATGTGTCTAGAAATGGAAATTGTTGATTGGGTTGCAAATATTGGTAATACTAGTATGGCATTTGCGGACCAGTAGGACCATATGCAGATTGATAAACAGGGATGGGTGATGGCCCCGTGGCCGGTTGATTCGGTGATTGGTTACTAGAAGGGCCACTAAATGATGGTTCTCCCAAGGGACGTGGGCCTCTGAGTGTTGGTGGTGGTCCTCTAGGTGGGGGTCCTCTAGGTGGTGGACCTCCATAAGGTGTCCCGCCAGGTGCCGGTCCTTCGAATGGTGGGCCTGTAGGTGGTGGGCCTCCAAATGGTGGGTCTCTAGATGGTGGCCCTCTAGATGGTGGGCCTCCAAGTGGTGGTCCTACAGATGGTGGTCCTCTAAGTGGTGGGACTCCAGGTGGTGTTCTTACAGATGGTCTGCCAATTCCTTCGGATCCTCCAGATCCTCCAAGTTCTCTAGGTCCTCCAGGTCCTCCCGGTCCTCTCAGGGGTCCTCTAGGTGGTGGGCCTCCGGGTGGACCACCATATCCTCAAGTAGTATTTATGAAAGCTCCTTCATAAGATGGTAAATTATACCACTTCGGTTGTCCCCAAAGGACAAACACATTTCCATGGTAGGGAATTTCAGGATAGAATACTGCAAATGGTGTAGGTTGATAGGCTTGATGAACCATGGGTGGTTGATTCCCAGGATAACTATGTCCCCAAGAAAGTGGAGTAACAGAAGTTTGGACCCACGAGGATCCTCCTTGGCTAGTAGGAGGTACAACCGTAGTGGTATTAGGAAGAGCAATGTTTAATGCTGGTGGTGCCATTGGTAAGCTTTTCCCCATGCTAGAAGTGGGTCCTCTGGTAGCTGACGAAACTTATACTGGGGAATGCCCCCTAGGTATATAAACTATCAAAGGAGTCAAAATGAATGGGGAATTTTGACTGGGAGAGGGGGTTTGAACTGGATTCTGACTAGGAGTTGGAGTGTGAATTGGGTTCTGAGTAACCAAATTTTGGGTCGATGACTCTAAAAAAAGAGCTACTTGAGGTGGTGACAGGGCATGATACCCAAGTGGAGTTTTTCTTGAAGGAATGGGAAGAGGAGAAATTCTTCTCCTCCTCGACTTCTGAAGTTTTTTCAATTCTTCTGCACGTTATAGAAAATGCTCTATATATTCATGGAAAACCTCTTCATTTGATGGAGCATTCTCTAGGCATCTCCTTAAAGGAGAAGGTATAGATGGCTCCGGTTCGGTTGTAGTAGTTCCATAATCAGCAATGGACTGTCCTAGGGAGGTTCTCCAAAAAGGATCATTTGGACCAAATTATGCTTCAATGGCTTCATCAGGTGGGTGATTGAATGTCCAGTTGGATTAATCGGCTTGAATTTCCGTCGGAAAATGAAAGGGGGGTCAGTCACAGGAGGCAGTTGGACCAAAGGATTATCATAAATAGAGAAATATTCTCTAGTTTCAGTAGATGAATTATTTTCTATACAAGCATCATCCGAAGCTGGTTGGTCCATGTTTTCACCTTTGTGTCCTTCCACGGCAGGAGGAGAGTCGAGTTGTAAACCCTGCAATATATGAGAACACGTCGCAAATTGCTCAAGTAGGGTGATGGCTGAAATTTTCTAACCTAGGTCAAAAAAGAAGAAAGACACACACAAACAAACCTATGCAAGATAAGGCTACAAGCATACTTAAAAGACAGGATGGGATGAAGATAGCCGGTCTCTCACTAGGATTGTCAAGTTCTCACAACTCGCGATATACCGCAAGGTCCAATAGTGAAACACAACAAGGAGGATCGGGACCATACCCTTTCCTGAACACCCAATTACCTGAATGGCACGTGCGTAGTATCTCCTCGAGTGATGTTCTCGGTGTATTTCTCCAACAAGATGACCAAAGTGATATTCTCATATGGTTTGGGAATCCTACACTAATACATAATATCAAAATTGGGATGGTTTTTCATTGCTATTTCCACATTTTTTCGTCTCAATTGTGACAATAATGGTCGCTATGTTTCATGGCACTTCTTTCATGGATATAACGACAAAATTTATAAGCCGTCAATATAGAGACAAAATTTGGCCGCCACGTGTCTTCTATACGGTGGCCTTGAATTTTTTTTTTTTTAATTCATTTTCTAAGTTTCATCGCTCTATCAACAAAGTTGTCATCCCTATAACGACGAAAATATGGCCAAATACTGTTAGGAAACATTTTGTTTCCACGCAAAACTGTGGAACACTTTCGATGAACGTCTGTCTCTCTATCAACGAATTCTGGAATTTGAACATAATTTTCTTCCACACATTCGTCACTCTATCGAAAAAGTTGTCATCCCTTTAACAATGAAAATATGGCAAAAAACTGTTAGGAAAATTTTTGTTTCCACACAACCATGGAACACGTTCGATGAATGTTGGTCTCTCGATCGATGAATTCTAGAATTTGAACAGAAATTTTTTTCCACGCAAAACCATGGAAAACCCATCACTTTCAACAAAATCTGCAAGTTGAACGGTAATGTTTCAACGAAACTTCGTCTCTCTAGCGATGGTATTCCAAGAAAGCCACCCTGGGTTTCAACGGTTTTGCAATACATGTAATGAAAGTTCGTCGATATTGAGATGAACCTGGAGGTTTAAAAAAATTATAAAACCGTGGAAAGGCACCTTCCTTTCCATGGTTTTGGATATTCAATAAGTGCTTGTGAAAAAATACATACTATATTTTAAAGACAAAGAAATGGATAAAATATAATAGAGGAAAGGTTATTTATAGAAAAGAAATATATTGGGAAAGTAAGATATGGGAAAAAACATATTGAAGTAAAAGGGAAAAAAATAAATGGAAAGTTCAGGGGGGAGGTCAAAAAGTGTTAACTGACTCTAAAAAAGAAAGCATAATGATTTAAAAATTGCCCCAAAAGTACCCAAAGTGGCCCTAAGCACCCTAATTATTGACTCAAAAACAATTTTCCCATTAGGGTGCACAAATTCATAATAATTGGCCAAAATACATAATTAGAGGCTAAAGTGGCACCTCTTAGAGCAGATTCTATGACAAGGTAGGAGGGTACATACATAAAAATACCATTGACAAAATACGTTGTAAGCACCATAGGGATCGTATAAACATTAATTAAATGATATTGTAGGCACCATTGAGAGCTAATTTCTATGATAAGGTAGGGGGGTACATCTATAAAAAATACCATCGATAAAAGACATAGGCACCACTCGGCTCGGATCAACTTATTGTGATTCAAAATTAGGTTAATCCCACTGGGGCTTAAAGAGCCCACAAAGGCTTGGAAGGATTCCCACAGAGCTTGGAAGAAGCCCATAGAGGCCTGTAGATACCCGCAAAATCTTAAAGAAGCCCATAAGTCAAAAGTAAAGGAAGCCCATGTTCTAAAGATGAAGGGAGCCCGATCTTTGAAGATTGAGGAAGCCCCCAGGTGTAAATGAAGCCAGAGAAGGTCAAGCCCACAATTTCTAGAATGGATGAAAATGAAAAACTGATCCTTCTTATGAAAGCACCTCAAGCATGGCCAAAATCAGTCAAAGTTAGTACCAAATATGCCCGAAAGAAAAAAAAGTCCCTTGAGCACATGATAGTAAAGAGACATGTTAATAACCAAAAAATTGACAACTTATTTCTATTATTTTACTATGCATGATCTCATATAACAAAAAATTCAACATAGATCACCTTTTGGCATTGATCAAAAGTAGGTTGCACAGTTGAGCATGCAATTTGTAGTTTAGAAACCATATCATAATTTCCTTGGAGAAACTCCTCGTGAAATATCAACACTTTCTCTACTACATGTGAAGAGCTACTAGTGATAATTCATCATACTACAAAAAACATTGTTGGCAAGGGGTTTGGGGCGAGTGAGTTGTGCAAGCTCACGCGGTACCGCGTAAGGGAAGATCGATGCAATATGTGGGAAAATAACCATGTTTTGAATATTGTATGCATATTTTGATCAAGTTTTGTTTCAATAGGCCAGTAGCGGTTAGAAGTCAGTTAGTAGTGGACCCTTGATGTAAAGGCATAAGCCTATTTATAGATCTATTTTTGGGGCAATTGAGGAGAATGACATGTGAGTCGTATGTGATGTAATTGTTAGCGATTGTATGGGATAAGATCTGGTGCGATCTGTTTTATGGAGAATTTTCTATCTTAACTGTGATTTTATCTGGGCTTCTTCTTGGTGTATGCAGTCTCCGGTTTTGGAGAAGGATTGTGTAATGTGGTACATTTACACAAGATTAATATATGATGCGATGAGTATGGCTCAATTCTTGTCTGTTGTTATAGATCTGTTATGATGATGTGACTCTGTTTTGTTACAATGGCATAATATAGATGTGATTTAGCCTTTGCCTGCTATATCAATGCGATCTGTTGTTTTTAAGTTGATGCAATCTATGTTTCTGTAACTGTTTGATGCGCTATGATGTTTCATGAATAATGCTGCGATATTTTGATACTGTATGATGATCGCATAAGTTATGGTCTCCTTCCATCGGGTTCCCATATCGTCCTCTCCCACTATCAAAAACTTGGTTCTGATAGCTCTCCCTTGAACTCCTCGGGTGAGACCTCGTCTGCTCCGCAGACATTGTTGGCCAAGGTAAAAACCGTCTGGGCTGGTGCTCAGGGAGATTGCGCTGCAGAGCGTCGACAGAGTGGGAAACCCTATCAATGAAGCTTTGTTGGTGAGTTTCGCCAACAAACATAAGGTGCATTGAATTCGTCTTTATTGAAAAATAAAAAAATAATAAAAAAATAACTCAACCCCTAGGGAAAAAGAGTAGTTGTTCACCTGGAAATTTTGTGTAGGATCTTTGTAGTGCCAACTGGTGGTAAGTTGTTTTGATGTTGCTCATTATTGGAAGAGGTGAATATTAAAAGTTGATCCTTCTTATGCAGCCACCTCAAGCATGGCCAAAATCGGTCAAGTTAGTATCAAATATGCCCATAAGATAAAAACAGTCCCTTAAGCACATGATGGGAAAGAGACATGTTAATCAACAAAACATTGACAACTTATTTCTATTCTATTACTAGGAATGATCTCATGTAGCAAAAAATTCATCATAAATTACCTTTTGGCACTGATAAGCAGGTTGCACAGTTGAGCATGTAATTTGTAGTTTAGAAACCATATCATCATTTCCTTGGAGACACTCCTCATGTAATAACATCACTTTATCTGCTACCTTTGAAGATCTATACATATGAATTTTTACCAAAGAAACTTGATTTTCTTAGAATGAAGCATACAATTAGACATTTCAATAATGACTCTGTTCTTTCTATTTTCTACTCCCCTTTATTGTGGAACAATGAAGTTCCAAGAAATACCATGAAATCTAAGAAATCTTTTGGAATCATGACTAAAATATTCTCCTACATGATCAATTTTCACATTCTCCTACATGATCAATTTTCACATTTAATCATTTCTTTGATTTAAATTTACACTACCGATTTAAATTATTTGATTCTCCAAAATTATTCATTTTTGGATTGAGTGGTGTGTATCCAAAGGAAGTGGGATAAATCATCAATGAAGATGAAGTATGTATCTCCTCAAAGAGGAGTAGTCATAGGCACACAAATGTCAATGTGATCCAAATCAAGAGCTCAAGTAGAATGTCTCATTGAATCCTTAGTAAATAAGTCTTGACAGTGTTCACCCAACATATAACCTTCAAGAATATCACTAGGCGCTTCACTCTTTGGAAGATCATTACCCATATTTAAATGGATTATATGTATTAATACACAGTTGGTATGATCCAATCATTGGTTCTACAATCTATTGGTGTTGTTGGAGATGATGGTTACCATAGAAACAAATTTGGCTCATTTTAAAGAGGATAAATGATAAGGAATAAGGGTGGACCCAACCAACACACCACTGAGTTAGCAGTCATGCAAGATGAGGAACAATATCCCCTAGAGGGTGCATTCTTCTAAGAAACAATGAGATATTTAATATTAATATTGTTTTGTTTGTTGGCAAATTAGTTAGAGGCATCGTTTTTTACCATGTGCACGAGAATATTTAATTAATAGTTATTTGTCTGTTTCTTGGAGTGACATGAAATTAGTTAGTTTAGTGAATTTAAAAAATAATATTTGTTCCTTCCATCGAGCGGCCAAAGCAAGTGGTAAAGATGAAATGTTGTAAATGGTTATAAATGGAAGGTCTTGTGTTCAAATACACCCAAACTTACCTATGCACCATGGTTTGGGACCTGTGGATGCACCTACGGTTATAGTGGTAGCGGGATAGGATCCCTGGACCCCATGTCACACGAGTACTAAACCCATCCCCAGTTGTCGATTCCCATAATAATAATAATAATAATAATAATTGTTCCTAGTTTTGAGCTATGTGCAATTTAGAATAAAGAAAGATGGGATCTATGTAAAACTATATAAAGGCTTGTGCTTGTTATATAGAAACCATGCTTCATGTTCTGATCTATTCAAAGTTAGGGGATTTTCATGTTTTGATTTCTCTCTTAGATCAACTAGAACTTCCTTTCTTTATTTTTGTCTAAATCAAATTTCATGCTTTATGGTGTCTCTACTTCCCTCCCTCCATACTCCCTCATCACAAGTTGTCCTTATTTCTGGGTTCTTTTGAGGTCACCTTCGACCTCAACAACCTCTATCAAGTCCTCTTTTTTAATAACTATCAATTTATGGGTGTTTTAAAGCCATCCTCCACCCCAATAGCCTCTCTCAGTAGATCATTCCAACACAACTAATCCTTTGGTCCTATATTTGTCACTCATGGATTTATATTTAATCCACCCTTGAACCTTAGGATTTTATTTGTGTTGTCACACTCTTTATTTAAAATACATGGCTTGCATCACCCTTGACTAGGTTGAAAGCCTTTTATTTTACCTATGTCACATTTGATCGGGTTTTCTAGAGCCACAACTCCAATCAACTCCTTTCCTAGATCCTATGTCACCCTTTACTGGTTCTTGGAAAATTCCCTTTCTTGATTGCTACTACTTCCTACTCTTGCATCATCTTTCATTGGGTTGCATCACCTCTCCTTAACTCTTATTCGATATTTTTGTTGTAGTACTACTCAACCCTAACCATAACCTAGGGTTTTTGGTGCATAGTATTTATTTTTCTCATAATGGATCCTCTTAGCACTCGCTCATTTGAAGATGAAGAACCTAGTCCGCAATGTGTTATGCAAGAATTGGTGAGTGCTCTCACCAAATCCCTCAAGATGTTATCTAGGGATTCATACTCCACCTTCTAACCGGATACCAAAATATCCTTACTAGTAAGTAGTGACACAAATGCACGAAGATGTCCATGACTCTTGGAACACAATATTGCAACATATTTTTATATTTTTCCAATAATGATTGAGGAACGACACATTTTGTTTGTAGGAAATCACTTCGAAGGTTTTGCTCAAGCTTGGTGGCAATATCACCAAACGTTTTCCAAGGTTTACATGGAACTCAATGATGAGTATACTAGTAGTAACACCTCCAACCTCATTACTACACGATCCACCCAATTCTAGTCCTTGAGAAAGAAATTTATCCAGTGTTACATGTCTAACCTCATGTGCAAATGTTTGTGGAAACGTCAATCCTTAGGAAAATATATCTAACAATCATGTTAAACTCCTCACCAAGCTCCATATCCAAGTGCAGATAAGGGGTATAGAATGTATACTTATTCCCAAATTTAATTTGGTTTGTTTAATGTTTTCATAATGAAATAGATATGTTTGAGAGCACTACCCATAACCAAGATTTTCTCTATGCCCTTGTTGTAGAACATAAATACAACTCGAATCCTTACAAAATTCTAAACTTAACTCAAACATGATTATTAAAAAATCATAAAATGTTTTATGCTAAGATGATTATTAAAAAATCATAAAATGTTTTATGTCAGGATGTGGGTGTGGGTTTGAAGAATGGTTGGTTTAAACTTAACAGTAATAAAATATGTTAGTTATTTTGTCATTCCTCTCTTTTCAACTTTTATGGCTATACCGAAAATAAAATGCTACCCACGAGAAATCATATGCATAGATCATAAAAGTAAAAGTCAAATAACTTATCATTATGGTCATTATATAGGTTCATGACAACGATAAGACAGCTAGAAGAGAAGCTATTACCATCGAGATTTATTTATTTTCCACCGTAACATAGGGTTTCCAAGCTACCACCATCAAAAATAAAGGATCACTACTAAATAGAAATCATGATAAAGTACCGAAATTAAGAAGTGAATTCATAGGTTCATTTGCACTTAAATTATTAAAGAAGAGTTTTCCAACGAGATAAAGAAAAGGCATAGTCATTGGAAGATATAATGCGCCAATTTCCAGTTGAGCAGAGTATGCCATATTACACCGTTGGTTTCACCGAGCCTTTGAAATTGCCACAAGGAGAAAAAGGAATTAATGCATGGAGAGCTTGTAATAAAGTTGGTTGGGTTGTTATTATAAAAGTATATATATATTGAGTCAGTTTAGTGGCAAGTAATATTTAGCATGTTGTAAAGTATTTAATAAACCTGACAGTTGGATCTTGACTAACTCAAGAGCTCAAAATCCAACGATCATCAAACCTATTACAATCACATATAATAGGTTTGGTTAGGATGAAGATTCCATAGAAAAGTGTCACTCTATTTCAAGCTAAGAAGTTAGGATAATGTTTTTTAACTGATCAAGCCAGAAAAAACCGTCAAGATTGTAGGGCAGATGCAACAGTTAATTACCAGCTCGTGGAGGAATACTTCACCATTTTTATTACAGTTTGACAGTGAATTTTTGGTGTAACTTTTTCATTCAGATTGCTCGATTATTAAAAGGAGACATTAAATCTTTTTCTTCTTGTTATTTTTATTTTTACCAATGATGGAGTAGCGAAGAAAGCATTGTCTAGAAGGGCCCGCGCATATACAAATTGTGATTTCATTTTTAACTATATACTTATAGATTCTTATGCGGGACGAAGATGAAGGAGAAGTGACGAGAAGAACGTGACGGTTGAAATGATTCCATGAGTGTCATAGGGTGCCTATTATTGAGCAGAGCCTAATATTATTCATAGATGAGTCACTTGACCAACAAATTGATCGCAATGGAATGGATAAAATGGAGATATTCAAGGCTTTCGTTTTATTACAAGGCGTGACTTGAAAATAAAATCGAACAAGGAAAGCATATGATCGCAGAGGTCCTACAATTATTTTGCCAGGAAAAGGAAATGTGAATTTGTGGTGAATTTACCGAGTAAATAAGTTTCGTTACATGGAATTTGATGCATTAAATTTGATAGATTCAATGCATAGATAAATCTGTCATCTTCATATAAATTAGATGCAATTTATTCTTCATTCCTTTGGAATGACTTCGAGGTTGTATTTAATTGCTTGGAATGATGACAGGTATAAATGTAATAAGCAATATGTAATAAATCAATAATGACTTTGGCTTATGAAATGTTAATGTGTTTAAAAGATTATATTAATCATGAGGATAGGTTAGAAAATAGATTAAATAGAATTGGTTTTTTAAAACTAGATTTATAGTTTTGTTTGGTAGCAGAAACTTACATATTTTAGCACTTGTTAAAGCTATTTTTAGTGAAACAGCCACTAGAATTGTTTTCCTCAGCTATTGGTATCTGCATTATAGATTAGTTTTCATCTTAGTGTAGTTTTACATTCAACAAGTTAGTTACTTCAATTGTGACTCTCTTGTTGAGAGCATATAATAAAGGTAGCAGGTACCTGTGAGAGTTAGTTATTTCAAACACACTAGGGGTTGTGTTAAGTGGTTTGTGTGGGTTGTGTTAAGTGGCTTGTGTGGGCTTTCTCTCTATGTTGGTCTCAGGACAGAAAATCCGGCCAACATGATTATCTACATTTTCTCAACATTCTCACCATTAATTGGGGAACACACCATTAGTTAGAGGTTCCATATTCTAGGATAATATCACTTTTCTTCATACGAGCAATCCAGATGTTCTGTATGATATTATGGGCACATCATTCATACTATCTTTATCCTTTAGAATTCTAAATCCAATGCCATACAGCCACTCTTAAACCTAGAGGAAATCATGGATGCTTTCCAATTAAATCTATAGGAACTTCCAAGGAACAAGAATGCACCTAGTTAGCACACCACTCAATGAACAATCAAGACAATCAAGAGGATGAGGAATGCTCCCCATTGGATGGAACGTCCTTTTAAGAAACAATGAGACAATTATATTAATAATGTTGTGAGCTGGGAAATAAGTTAGAGGCATCCCTTTTAAACTACTTGCATGGGAATATTTAAGTAATAGTTATTTTCCTAGTTTTTGGACTAATGTGCAATTAGTTATCTGCATATAAATAATAATATTTTTTATCATTTTTGAGTTATGTGCAATGTAAATTACACATGGACTAGGTTTTCCTTGAAACATGTTAGAGTGTTTCTCGGATTGGGACTATTGTTATCTATACAGAAAAAAAATGCGTACGTGTTATGATCAACAAAAATGCATACAGTTTTTGTTCAACTATAACTTGTACACATTTTGTTCTAGTAAAATTTAGCATCATTTAAGAAGGTGGTTCCATGGATAAGGTGTCATTAAATGTTTAATATGCATTAACAAGCACTCTCTAAGTATTAACCTCCTAACACCCCTCGCTCCCCCCCTCTTCCCCCCTCTTCCCCCTAACTCTTGTTAAAACTCTTAGGGATGCATGTGTGTGTGTGTGAGAGAGAGAGAGAGAGAGAGAGAGGAGGTAGGTTTTAATGGTATGGAGAGACATAGGGATATGGGTGTGTGTGTGTGTGTAAGAGAGAGAGGATGGGTGTGTTAGTGGTAGGGGAAGACCTATGGATTTGTGTGGGTGTGCGTGTGTTAGGGGAAGTAGGAGTAGGGGGTGTTAGCGGGTTTGGGGAGTGTTAAGGGTTCAGGTGGATGGGTTAGATTAATGTGAGGATATTTAGGTGTTGTAGAGGGGATGTATTAGGTAGTTTGGGGGGTTAGGATCATATGTAATAATAACATGTATATTTTTTGCTCACTTAAATGCATATCCAGCATTTAACATTACAAATATGTTGTTTGGTTTGGTGATGATAAAATTAAAAGGTTGTGGGATAAGGGATTAGAGATAGAACGATAGGGGGTGTTAAAGTGTTAGAGGTACATAAATAGGGGGGTATTAGGAGATTGGGGGTAAGTGGAGCAGGGGATAAATATAAGTATAGATGGGGTTAGTAAGGGTCAGAGAGAGAGGGGGGGATAGTAAGAGGTTAGAGGTAGAGATAGAGATGGAGTGTTTAAGGGGTTAGAGGTAGAGAGTGAAGGGGGTGTTAGGATATTTGGGGTAAGTGGAGCAAGGGGGGAAGAGAGTGAGACAATGGGTTCGTAAGGGTTAGCATAGGGGTTTCACTTAGTGTACTTGTTGTATAGCTCGATCGTTCACATGATATTAAATAATATCCCTAATTTCACTAAATATTGGAAAATTCCTCCTAAAATTGTATTGTTGAACCCCCCCTCCCAATATACCTTTACAATTAAGAAATCCCTTAGTTTCCCTTATANTATATATGGGGTTAGTAAGGGTCAGAGAGAGGGGGGGGGGGATAGTAAGAGGTTAGAGGTAGAGATAGAGATGGAGTGTTTAAGGGGTTAGAGGTAGAGAGCAAAGGGGGTGTTAGGATATTTGGGGTAAGTGGAGCAAGGGGGGGAGAGAATGATACAATGGATTTGTAAGGGTTAGCATAGGGGTTTCACTTAGTGTACTTGTTGTATAGCTCAATCGTTCACATGATATTAAAAAATATCCCTAATTTCACTAAATATTGGAAAATGCCTCCTAAAATTGTATTGTTGAAACCCCCTCCCAATATACCTTTCCAATTAAGAAATCCATTGGTTTCACCATATATTGTAGGTATCCTTTTTTATCAACCCATTTTTAATACCCCCTTTATATCATATTATCAAGTTGTAACAAGAAGGAGCCCTAATGCATCTTAGTATAAGCAAACATGATGCTAAATAAAACAATAGTAGAATTATAATAATGATCCCACCAAGATTGTAGGGGCGACTAATCAATTTGTAGCATTGGATAATGGAAGACCCAACAAAATAGTAATGGGGAGTAAAATATAACCCAATAAAGAGATCAATATAACAAAGAAAGTAAAATACTGATATTCTAATATTTAATGCAATTTGTAGAAAACATGATAATTTTAAATGTTTCACACCACAAACTCCCAATATACCCATTTTATATCATGTAAATACAAGTATAGCCATAGAGTGATCATGTTTTCTATAAGTTTTAAAAATCAAATTCATAAAATTGCAAAATTGAAACCCATTCATGGATGGACTTCCCTACCTTCCTATCAAAACAAGCATCATTGATGTTTTAACTCAAATGAACATAGATAAAATCCTCTTACTTTCCAATAACACCATATGATCATGTGCATAACTTGGATTAGGTCATTCACAAGATGCAATGATTTGCCTCCACTTCCTCTGCATATATTTTTGCAATTAAGGGAATTAACAGTATTTAGTTACCTTTTCTTGGGTTATATCTTTTTTTTACCTTTACAAGGAGACGGAAAAATAGTCATCGTTAAGTTTCAAGCATGCAATAGTTATAAAGATACACCAATGGTGAAACTTAAATGATACCACTTCATGATAGTGATAACACATAGGGTATGTAAATAAGGATTTGGATTTTCACCTATGTAAATGTTAGTTCTAATACAATATTAAGACAAATTCCTTGCATATAATAATTGAAATTACAATTATGAATGTGACAAATATAACTCAATCTAACAATTATTCCTACCTGGAAATGTGAAAATGTTAAAGAAGATTACAAAAAGTTGAAATAAATAATTCATTAAGAAATATTGATCTAACTTTTCTCATTTCTAGTGAGCCAAGAAAGATTGATCTCACTTTTCTTGGTTGTCGTGGAGAAAGGTTTGATTGAATCTTAATACTCACCTAAACCTCAACCTAAACAATCATTCTAAAAAAAAAATTAAATTTTAGGGATTTGGAGGTATAAATACAAACCATAATTTGGAGATTATTCCTTAGCAAAATTTAGGACTAATATGGATCCATCCCATTATTTGGAGGTATGCATTTCAAGAAATTTTGCAATCGGTGCGGACACCGCTTGTTCCTCTACCCTGTATGATGCAAGTGTAGAACAAAAGAAACACAGCAGCATATCCTTCTCCTAGATATTCAATTTCATCAACATAAAACTAAACTCATACCTCAAATCTGAGAACTCTTTGTCTTCATTCCAAAGTCCTTCTTGCGATCTTCAGTACCTACAAAAGAAGAACATGAGAGCATCATGACAAATCAATCATCTATGTTAGTTATCAAGGAGTCTAACAACATTTAATTTATTTTAACACACATTAAATAGTACGGGAAAGGGGAATACTTTTGTATTAATGATAAAAGAGAGTAAAGTTACAACCATAAATACTTGATGTTTCTAGCTTTATCCTCTACAAAAGATATACAATCCTTCACACTTACAGCAATCTCTTCACACATAAGCTCACTCTATCTTGCCTCTAAACCAAATCTCAGTCCAATAGCATAAGGGTTATTTCTTTGGCCTCCCCTCACTCACTCCATGAAGGCTTCATTTATATGCCAAATTACATGAGATTCACTTAGGGAATGGATAAGAGGTGATCGCAACAAATGAGGAAGGCAAATGCCACCTCTCCCTAGCTAATAGGAACCAAACCACGGAGGCTTTCACAAGGAATATTCTAGAATGTTCTCTTTTCCATGTTTTAGGTTGACTGACGCACCTTGCTCAAGGTGGAAAATCATCGATGCTTTTTTCTCAACAAGGAAGAGCATAGACGATGCCTATTTCCAGAAGACAACTAGGATCCAGGGCACTTTTCTCCACTAGACAGAGCACCGATGATGCTCTGTCATAACTAACAAACATCACTGGTCATCCTAGGGTTGGAAAAAAGTAATCAGAGGAATCGCAGGCTATGCTTTCTGAAGGGTCATCAGGCACTAGTGGACTTTTCAGGTGCAACAGAATTGCCCCCCAAAGCATGAGGCTAGAAGGTAGTGATAGGTGATGTACTTTGATAGACATAAATTTGGTATCAAAGGCAATAATATATGAGATTTACAACTGACATAAGACCAATAACTGTACTTGTCTGACTCAACCATGGTTGCGTACCAATACACTATAGATCCATGATGATGACCACATCATGGCTACCAAGAATACACTATAGATCCATGATCAACTAATGTAAGAGGAGGAACATGGCTACGGAACATACAAAGTAGATCCATTTTATATGAACTCAAATACTGAACACAACCACCAGACATACACTATGAATCCATGTCCATACTCAAAAATCCATCGCAACCTGAGGACAGGAAATTCTGTTGATTATGCCTAAACACTCAGGGTCTTCATTCCAATCCCTAAGCTATACGATTCTATCCAAGCGAATAGATGTCTTGACGTCAAAAATGGTAGAAACCACTTGATTAATAGTCATTGATGTGTACTATTAACAAGTGCGACGGAAATCACCATTAATGTCAGTGATCCCCAAGGCATCTAAGTACATTCTCCCAAGTGTGAACAGATGCTTTGAAGTCAAACACTTGATAGAATCCTCCAATCAGAGGTCATTGATGAGAACGTACTTTTGAAAGAAAGGAAACCTGCCATTGAGGCATGCAAGCTTCAAGGTACTTGACTAGGTTTCTAAGTCTAATTCCCCGATGATGAGCTGAAGTCGACAGGAATAGACTCGTCGAAGGAGTCCCATGATGCTTCCCCATCATCGACATGAAACATGGAACAAAAGTTGATTTTGAACTAACGAGACAACCATGGAACTGACTCAGACATGGCCAACTTTAAAATACATGTTCACACTATCTTGCAAGTGCAAGGGGTATTTACACCATGGTAATATGGAAAGATTGAGAGCATGAAATAGAATATTCCAGGCTGTGAGTGATCCGGACACTATAGATTCCCTTATGAACTGTGAGTTACTCAAATACTTTAGGGTTCTAGGCATGAAATCCTACGGTCCATCTCTTGGAGTATATCATTGATATGTGGGACCCCGATCAGCAGCACTTTGTGGTTGGGATCCATACACTGACCATCGACATTGAGGACATATACTTTCTGACTGGGTTGTCTTGGAGTGGGAGACAAGTAGTTTTATCTAGCCCATGGGGTGGTGAGTTTTCCCTAGATTACTTGATTGATAGATACTACACATTAGGGACATAGGCCCAATCTAGGAAGCTTGATATCAAATGGATAATGGACCGTCCTTTGAGGATAGTATTCTATACCATCAGGGAAGATGTCGGTACTAGATCTTCTCACCTGACCACTATGGCACATATGCTATATGCCCTAGAGTGTATGGAACCTACAGTCTTCAACTAGTGCAAGGGCATGCTAGTTATCCTAAAGTATCAATTGAACAAGAGAAAATGGGGGCAGCTCAAATAGTTTGGCTATGGAGCTATGATAGTATCTTTCATCCTATAGCGGGTACCCCATATGAGACCTCAGTTGGTCGTGAGTAGGTGGGACACTAAGGATCCTAGGATGATCAGATGGTTCCTTTTCATGACACATCATGGTGGTTCCATAGTCGTCTATAGATTAGTCTTCTTTCACTGGTTGAGGAACCAGTTACTCATGATCGATGATTATGCCTAATAGGGAGCAGAATTCCACGAGGATCCTGAGCTTCCACTACCTGAGGGAGAGGAGTGGGATGATCGACGTAAGAAAATACACTATCAAATTTGTTTTTAATTTTTCAATTTTATTGAATTTTTATATTGTAATGCTGAGATAAGTGAAAATGATTTTTGCAGACATTGGACCTGCCCGTCCAGCTGGAGCATCGCCTATCGAGAGGCGGGTAGCAGTTAGAGACATGGTGATTCATCTCTCTGAGGCTAATGAGGAGCTAGGAGATATTAAGGAGAACATGCAGTGTTTAACTGTAGGGATTCCTGATGTCTCCATTGATGACCTACCTAGGCTCTACCAGCTTCATACTGCAGGAGTCTCGAGATAATTTGCTAGGCTACTTCGTATAGTGGCTCAAGTCGCTATATGTTACCATGAGAAACACCATGATGAATAGTCTACAGAGACTTTCCACTTTTGTATATGTATTTACACTAAAAGCTTTGAAGCTTTAGATTTTTCCCTGTATATGTATATTTTGAACTTATGACAGTCCTAGACTTTTAGGGGCTTTGAAAGCTTGATGCTTCAGTCCATTTTTGTATCTCAGCTTCACGGTTATATATATATATATATCAAAACTTTATTTACATATGTGTGTGCTAAAAATGTGATATGTGAATGTTTTCTTGCCTATGAATTAAAATGCATGTTTTTTTATGTTATAATGAACTTTATTTATGATCAATGTACCAATCTAGGACAAAATTAGCCATGGAATCTACCACAGCATTCAAACGTTTCGGAACGTGCTGATACATGACTCGCTCAAAAGACCTTTATAAGATCCTAACCCTTTGTAAAGTACGAAGGAGTAGAGGGTTCGAGATAGTGTAGACTTGATTTAGCTATTGAACAAATAGCTCATAATCTAGGTAAACCCTAATATCCCTTACATCTTTAGCTAGGGTTTTCGTCAACAATCCAATCACCACGTGATACTCTGCGAGATTGTTGGTGGAGGGACCTAAACAAATACCCACTGGAATGACCAGATCACCTGTAGGAGAGTACAGTACCCAATATTCCAATGCAATATTTTAGTGTGTAACAATTAGCACCATCTGTGAATCTAGTAAAAGTGGTCATCTGTCCATTAAACAAAAGACATACATAAGTAGGGTTTGCAAAAAACACATCTTATATCACACAAAAAACACACTTTCAAATCAAGACACATAGAAATCTATGAACAGTATTTACAAAGAGCCTATGCTAGATGACCTAGACATAATATCTTTTAAGGTAGATCTCGTTGCAGGGCTCTCACAAGGGTATCCCATCATAGTCGATTAACTCATATGCACCTTTTTCCAAGACATGATTGATAATGTAAGGCTCGTGCCACATAGATTAAAATTTACCTGCTCCTAGATTATCATGTTTCTAGTCATATTTCAAGACCAGATCTCCTTCATTGAAAGAGCGAGGTTGGATAGATGTGTCATACTGGTATTTCATCCTTCGTTTGTGTGCTTCATTAGCTAAAGCAGCATCATGATGATTTTCATCAAGCTTATTTAAATACAAAAATCGTTCTTCATCTATGGTGGTATTAGGAAATAGTTCCACAATGAGCTTTAGAGAAGTAATTTCGCATTCTATCGGGGGAGTAACCTCAATTCTGTACACCAATTGAAATGGTGTGAAACCAGTAGAGGTCTTCATAGTAGTCATGTACGCCGAAAGTGAAGAAAATAGTTGCAAATGAAAATTTGATTTGGCCTGCCCTACCTTTCATTGAAGCAAGGTTTTTAAGACTTTTTTAATTGCTTCAACTTGGCCATTATCTAGAGGGTATTAAGGCATAGAGTTATCATTTCGAAACCTTAATTTTACACTCATTTCTGCCATCATTTTATTTTGGAAGTGTGACCCATGATCGATCACAATGGCCTTGTGAACCCCGAACCTAGCGATGATATGGTTAAACAAGAACAACGTAATGTTTTCTCATCTTTGGCATATGTGGGAATAGACTTATACCATTTAGTAAAGTATTCCATAGCCAAATTAATGTAGCCATGCCCCCCAGCTGATATAGGTCTACAATGCACAAATTCTATGCCCCATTTTGAAAAAGGGCCAACTGCTATGACAAGATGGAGCGGAGATGGATGGGTGTGTTTCTTAGTGGTAAACATTTGTCAGGTTGGAAATTTCTTGACAGTCTCAATATAGTCTTTGAATATCGAAAGCCAGAAATTCCCTATGCGCAAGATATTCTGGGCAGTAGACAACCTAGAAAGGTGACTACCACAAGCTCTAGAGTGGAAATCATTCAATATGATTTCATCTTCTTCATGGGTAAGACAACGTCCTAATATGGAATTGACGCCAGTATAAGGTATCATTCAAGATGAGATAATGCTTATCCTGGTGGCGGATGGGACGACGTTCATCATGAGTGGCATTGGGCTGATATCGTTGAGTTTGGAGATAGAGAATAAAATCTCCATACCGAGGATCATTTGTGTTAATGAGAAACAAAAAATCATCCGGAAATAAATAGGTGGGATCTTTTTCTTCAGTAACACGGAGAAGGTCACACATGATCTCAACAAAAACAAGTGAATTCTTTGAAGTGGTTTTAGCGAATTCCAACTCAAACTCCTGAAAGATAATGATCCAGTGTGAGTGTTTTCCCAAGTACCTTATGAGTCAATACATAATACATGGGGTTGGAAACTGCATAAACTATAGTTGTGCAAAGAAAAATGTAGTGACGAAAATTCTACACTACGATCATCATGGCCATAGATAGTTTCTCCACCTGCGAATACTGGGTTTCAGAGTTAAGAATACTCCTACTCACGTAGTATATCACATGTTCCTGGTTGTGTTCATCTATCTAAACTAGGACCATACCTATGGTCGATAAGGATGCAGTCACATACAAAGCATAATCCCTTGTATAATTAGGTGGTTGCCACACGGGTACATGCGTAAGAGCATGTTTGAGATTGTTAAATGCATGTTGCACGAGGTCATCCAAAATAAAACAAGTGTCCTTTTTTAAGAGTCACATGAAACCATGTGTCTTTTCTGCATAGTTGCAGACGAAACGACATAAAAAGTTTTATTCCCTTGTAAACTTTGGAGTTATGTTATAGTAGTTGGAGTGGATAGAGTCAGGATGGATTCAATATTTAAAGGGTCAATATGGATTCCATCCTTGGATACGATAAAACCAAGAAATCGTTCAGTTTCGACATAGGAAACACATTTGTGGGGGTTCAAATGAATATTGAAATGATGAAATCTAAGAAAAATAGCTCTCAAATGATTGACATGAAGGTCTCGCTACTTGGAATGAGCAGGAAGGTTGTCGAGCTACGGATTCACAACATGTTTGATATCATGAAAAGAATATGACATGGCACATTGAAATGTAGCGCCAACATTTTTTAAACCAAATGGGAGTTTTCGGTAGGCAAAGGTCCCCCATGGGCATATAAAATTTGTCTTATGTTTTTCTGAAGGGAGAATTTTGATCTGATTATAGCTAGAGAATATATCCATGAATAAAAAGATGACACTTTCGGCACAGTTATTAATAATTTGATCAATATAGGGGGTAGGGAAGTTGTCTTTTGGACAAGACCGATTCAAATCCCTAAAATCGATACAAACCCTAATAGCACCCTGCTTTTTGTTCATGGGGACTATATTGAACACCCATTTAGTCAAGGGCACGGGGTAAATAAATCCATCTCTAAGAAATTTTCAACTTCCTCCTTAATGGTTGTTACTTTTCGAGGATGTACTTGACATAATTTTTGGCGAACTGGCTTGCAACCATGCTAGGTTTTGATCTCATGGACAACAATGGAGGGGTTAATCCCTAACATTTCTTCATAATTCCAAGCAAAGACATAGCTAAATTCCTTAAATAAGGTTGTATATAACTGAACCTATAAAGGTGAAGAATTTTGGACTATCTGAATAATCTCTGAAGCAACAGGTTTCACTAATATGTCAATCGGAATGATTTTCGTAATATTGCATAAATTACCCTCAAATTCAACTCCATGAATGAGAGTCGGGGACGATATCATATGAAATCCTGGATTTGAATTGCTATTCTACCACATGGCAGGGGGGAGGAAAGAAGATCTATTGAGATGTTATTTCCAAGGCATCTCTTCCAGTGACATAGTTTCCATGATTCATTCATCAAAGGGAAAAGTATGGGAAATATAATCTAAAGACGGGAGGGGGTTGTCTAGCCAATATGGTAGGTGGTATGAATCTAAGGCCACCAACAAATTATCATTGATGGTGGGTCCATTGGTGGTTTGAATGGCATTGTAAACTTCCTCAAAAGGACTAAATGATGCTGATACAACAATGGATTTTCCTTTGTCGAAGATAGAGGTAGAGATCATATTTATGGATGCAGTTTGCGAGGTAGGAGGAGGATTTGATAAAGGATAGACTCCGATGAGGGAAGATTCTTTGATGAGGCCTACTCCGATGTTTTGATACTGCAGGGTAGTTAAAAGAGAAACGTTGTTTTCATCATTCATAATAGAATTAGGTGCAATGAAATCTAACTGATCTATCGTAACAATCCTTCCTTGGAATGGGAACTAGACAATTCACAAAATGGGTGAAGCTACGAATTGCATAGCATAGAACCAGTTACGACCTAAGAGTAGGTTGTAATTTAAAGGAGCGTCAACGACTTTAATATGAATGGAAACTAATTTCCCCCCCAGTTCTACTTGGAGAGAGGGCAGTAATCCATATGGTTGAAATCCATGACCATCAAAGGCCTTGAGTGTAGTAGGTGAATGATTAATCTCAGGAGAACCAATGGCTCTCCAACAAGATAGGGAAATGACCAAAGTCAAGGCTCCCTTGTCAAATATGGTACAACAGATATTCTTTCCAATTACTTTGGTAGTTAACTAGAAATCCAACTGATGTGAGAGCCTAGTTTTAAAGTCATCTAGTTTGAAAGTGATGTTATTACTGTTCTCAAGATCCATGGCTCCAAGTGCTGTTAGCAATTTTTTTCATTGTGTCGGGTAAGTTTGGAGTACTGCTAGGGCCGACATAGCACATGGTTCCTGAGCCAAATATTCTACAATGTTATAGTATTGGGCAACATGTGCGTTAGGATTGATAATGGACTTACGAAGTGTACTCTTTGGTGGTTGAAAAATTGGGCCAGGAAAAGGTTTTTCGATGTGAAGACCATTACTTGGAGGGGGGGTGGAAGCTGAAGGTTTTTCAGATGGAACCATCCATTTTCTTCTCTAGAGGAGGCTCATAACTATTTTCTCTTTTATTAGGTTAATGGTTTCACTTGACATCATTTTTACCTCATCAATGGATGAAGAAGGCCCATGCAAAGATTGATGATCAATCAATTGTTGTTGAGTAGGGAAAGGGTCTGTAAGAACTGTAGGGGTAGGTGAACTTTTCAAAAACTTGTTAACTTCCTCTCAATAAGGACATTCTTTGGTGCAATGATCACCTCCACAGATTAGGAAGGGGTACTTTACCTTTCTCTTATTTTTTGAATAGGCATCACGATTTTGTGATTTATTACCTTCCTGTTGATTCTTGGATTTCTTCAATTTGAATTTACCTTTCTTATTTCCACCTAAAGATTCAATGGACTGCACCACATTTACCTCGGTGAAAGCAACATGAGGGGGTACAATTTTGGGCGGTCGTTCTGGTTGACTTACGGGTGTGGTGGGTTGAGTTTGATTCTTGGTCTTTTTTTTCGTCGTTTGCGTTTGAATTGAACCAAGGATGCGATCAGCAGGTGGTTCAGTTGCAGGTCTTGATGGTTTCAATGTGGGACGAGGAGCATGTGGGAATAAATCATACAGAGTACCTGACTGGGAATAAACCAAGTCTAAGTACTGGGCGTGGCTAATAGCTTTCTCCTATGTAATGACACCTCCCATGTTAACATCTCTAGCAATAGGGGGAAGTAAATATTTTGTGAACCAATCAGCAAGTAATTGGTCAAGAATAGGAGCCTTGATTAACCTACGTCTTCATCTCCATTCATGAATGTGATTGGAGATATGCATTGAAGTAGTTTATCAAAGTGAGGTTAACAAGTATGTACTTTTCTTCATACCGGATTGGTAACTAAAATTGAGTAAGAAATTCCATTGCTAAAGCATTAAAATCCCAGAAAGAATGTTGTGGTAGCTCTAGAGTCTATATACCATTTTGCAGCAACACCAGTGAGAGTTCTCTAAAGTAATCGAAGACTGATTGAACCATCCATCATAGAATTTGATGAACACCATAGATGAAAAGTAATCACATGGTTTTTAGGGTCTTCACTAGGTTTTTCGTCAAACTTTGGTATATTCGAAGGTAACTTGACCAAAATAGTAGGCCAGGAGGGATCATGGTGTATAGGACCATTAATCAATTTAGATAGACCTAGAAGATCTAATGTGTCCAGAAATGGCAATTGTTGATTGGGTTGCAAATATTGGTAATACTATTATGGCATTTGCGGACCAGTAGGACCATATGCAGATTGATAAATAGGGATGGGTGATGGCCCCGCGGCCGATTGATTCGGTGATTGGTTACTAGAAGGGCCGCTAGATGATGGGTCGCCCAAGGGAGGTGGGCATATGAGTGTTGATGGTGGTGGCAGTGGTCCTCTAGGTGGGGTCCTATAGGTGGTGGACCTCCGTAAGGTGGTCCGCTAGGTGGCGGTCCTTCGAATGGTGGGCCTGCAGGTGGTGGGCCTCCAAATGGTGGGCCTCTAGATGGTGGTCCTCTAAATGGTGGGCCTCTAGGTGGTGGTCCTACAGATGGTGGTCCTTTAGGTGGTGGGACTCTAGGTGGTGTTCTTTCAGATGGTCCGCCAAGTCCTTCAGATCCTCCAGATCCTCCAGGTCCTCTAGGTCCTCCAAGTCCTCCCGGTCCTCTCGGGGGTCCTCCAGGTGGTGGGCCTCTGGGTGGACCACCATATCCTCAAGTAGTATTTACGAAATATCCTTCATAAGATGGTACATTAGACCAATTCGGTTGTCCCCAAGGGACAAACACATTTCCAGGGTAGGGCATTTCGGGATAGACTACTGCAAATGGTGCAGGTTGATAGGCTTGACGAACAATGGGTGGTTGATTCCCAGGATAACTATATCCACAAGAAAGTGGAGTAATATAATTTTGGACCCACGAGGATCCTTCTTGGTCGGTAGGAGGTACAACCGTAGTGGTATTAGGAAGAGGAATGTTTAATGCTGGTGGTCCCATTGGTAAGCTTTTCCCCATGCTAGAAGTGGGTCCTCTGGTAGATGACGAAACTTATACTGGGGAATTCCCCCCAGGTATAGAAACTATCAAAGGAGTCAAAATGAATGGGTAATTTTGACTGGGAGAGGGGGTTTGAACTGGATTCTGACTAGGAGTTGGAGTGTGAATTAGGTTCTGAGTAACCAAATTTTGGGTCGATGACTCTAAAAAAAGAGCTACTTGAGGTGGTGACAAGGCATGATACCCAGGTGGAGTTGTTCTTGAAGGAATGAGAAGAGGAGAAATTCTTCTCCTCTTTGAATTCTGAAGTTTTTTCAATTCTTCTACACGCTGGCGCAAATGCTCTATAGATTCATGCAAAAACTCTTCATTTGATGGAGCATTCTCTAGGCATCTCCTTAAAGGAGAAGGTATAGATGGCTTCGATTCAGTTGTAGTAGTTCCATAATCAACAATGGATTGTCCTAGGGAGGTTCTCTAAAAAATATCATTTGGTCCATATTATGCTTCTATGGTTTCATCAGGTGGGTGATTGAATGTCCAGTTGGATTAACCGGCTTGATCTTCTGTCAGAAAATGAAAGCGGGGGTCAGTCGTAGGAGGCAGTTGGACCAAAGGATTATCATAAATAGAGAAATATTCTCTAGTTTCAGTAGATGAAGTATTTTCTATACAAGCATCATCCGAAGCTGGTTGTTCCATGGTTTCACCTTTGTGTCCTTCCACAACAGGAGGAGAGTCAAGTTGTAAACCCTGCAATATACGAGAACACCTTGCAAATTGCTCAGGTAGGGTGATGGCTGAATTTTTCTACCCTAGGTCAAAAAAGAAGAAATACACACACAAACAAACCTATGTAAGCTAAGGCTACAAGCATACTTAAATGACAGGATGGGTTGAAGATAGACGATCTCTCACTAGGATTGTCAAGTTGTCACAACTCGCGATATACCGCAGGGTCCAATAGTGAAACATGACAAGGAGGATTGGGACCATACCCTTTCCTGAACACCCGATTACCTGAATGGCACGTGCATAGTAGCTCCTCAATTGATGTTCTCGGTGTATTTCTCCAATAAGACGAGCAAAGTGATTTTCTCAAATGGTTTGGGAATCCTACACTAATACATAATATCAAAATTGCGATGGTTTTTCGTTGTTATTTCCACGTTTTTTCATCTGAATTGCGACAATACCGGTTGCTCTGTTTCATGGCACTTCTTTTGTGGATATAACGATGAACTTTATAAGCCATCGATATAGAGACAAAATTTGGCTGCCACATGTCTTCTATACGGTGGCTTTGAAATTTGTTTTTTTAATTAATTTTCTAAGTTTCGTCGCTCTATCAACAAAGTTGTCGTCCCTATAACGACGAAAATATGGCCAAAAACTGTTAGGAAAATTTTTGTCTCCACGCAAACTGTGGAACACTTTCAACGCACGTTTGTCTCTCTATCGACGAATTTTGGAATTTGAACATAATTTTCTTCCACGCATTCGTCACTCTATCGACAAAGTTGCCATCCCTATAACGACGAAAATATGGCAAAAAACTGTTAGGAAAATTTTTGTTTCCACGCAAAACCATGGAACATGTTCGACGAACGTTGGTCTCTCGATCGACGAATTCTAGAATTTGAACAGAAATTTCTTCCACGCAAAACCATGGAAAACCCATCACTTTCAACGAAATCTGCAAGTTGAACGGTAATGTTTCAATGAAACTTCATCTCTCTAGCGATGGTATTCCAAGAAAGCCACCCCGGGTTTCAATGGTTTTGCAATACCTGCGATGAAAGTTCGTCAATATTGAGACGAACCTGGAGGTTTAAAAAAAATTATAAAACCATGGAAAGGCACCTTCCTTTCCACGGTTTTGGATATTCAATAAGTGCTTGTGAAAAAATACATACTATATTTTAAAGGCAGAGAAATGGATAAAATATAACATAGGAAAGGTTATTTATAGAAAAGAAATATATTGGGAAAGTAAGATATGGGAAAAAACATATTGAAATAAAAGGGAAAAAAATAAATGGAAAGTTCAGGGGGGAGGTCAAAAAGTGTTAACTGACTCTAAAAAATAAAGCATAATGATCTAAAAATTGCCCCAAAAGTACCCAAAGTGGCCCTAAGCACCCTAATTATTGCCTCAAAAACTATTTTCCCACTAGGGTGCATAAATTCATAATTATTGGCTAAAATACATAATTAGAGGCTAAAGTGGCACCTCTTAGAGCGGATTCTATGACAAGGTAGGAGGGTACATACATAAAAATACCATCGACAAAATACATTGTAAGCACCACAGGGATTGTATAAACATTAATTAAATGATATTGTAGGCAACATTGAGAGCTGATTTCTATGATAAGGTAGGGGGATACATCTATAAAAAATACCATCGATAAAAGACATAGGTACCACTGGGATCAAATCAACTTATTGTGATTCGAAATTGGGTTAATCCCACTGGGGCTTAAAGAGCGCACAATGGCTTGGAAGGATGCCCACAGAGCTTGGAAGAAGCCCACAGAGGCCTGCAGATACCCGCAGAGGCTTAAAGAAACCCACAAGTCAAAAGTAAAGGAATCCCATGTTCTGAAGATGAAGGGAGCCCGAGCTTTGAAGACTGAGGAAGCCTCCAGGTGTAAATGAAGCCAGAGAAGGTCAAGCCCACAATTTCTAGAAGAGATGAAAATGAAAAACTGATCCTTCTTATGAAACCACCTTAAGCATGGCCAAAATCGATCAAAGTTAGTACCAAATATGCCCAAAAGAAAAAAAAGTCCCTTGAGCACATGATAGGAAGGAGACATGTTAATAACCAAAAAATTGACAACTTATTTCTATTATTTTACTATGCATGATCTCATATAACAAAAAATTCAACATAGATCACCTTTTGGCATTGATCAGAAGCAAGTTGCACAGTTGAGCATGCAATTTGTAGTTTAGAAACCATATCATAATTTCCTTGGAGACACTCCTCGTGAAATATCATCACTTTCTCTACTACATGTGAAGAGCTACTAGTGATAATTCATCATACTACAAAAAACATTGTTAGCAAGGGGCTTGGGGCGAGTGAGTTGCGCAAGCTCACGCGGTACCGCACAAGGGAAGATCGGCACAATAAGTGGGAAAATAACCGCTTTTTGAATATTGTGTGCATATTTTGATCAAGTTTTGTTGCAATAGGCCAGTAGCGGTTAGAAGCCAGTTAGTAGTGGACCCTTGATGTAAAGGCATAAGCCTATTTATAGATCTATTTTGGTGCAATTGAGCAGAATGACATGTGAGTTGTATGTGATGTAAGTGTGAGCGATTGTATGGGATAAGATCTGGTTCGATTTATTTTATGGAGAATTTTCTGTCTTAACTGTGATTTTATCTGGGCTTCTTCTTGGTGTATGGAGTCTCTGGTTTTGGAGAAGTATTGTGTAATGTGGTACATTTACTGATCCAAGAGGATCCAAGAAGGTAAAAAATTCAAAATACTCCAATCTCAGAAAGACTAGTGTCAGATCGAAGAGCTCATCAAGGCGATTCCAACAGCATTCATTTCACCTCAAACGGACTCCGTATGAGAAAGTTATCGCGTTCTGTTGTATTGAGGCAAATTTGGCAAAATGGGGGTGCCATGTGGCACCACTTACAAGGTGACACGTGGCATCCATACAGTATGAACTAATCACAAGGTGACACATGGCAGTATGTATTTGAGCTGGCATATTGCTGACTGGGTGTATGGATGGTGATGTGGCAGTACAGCTCGACAACGTGGCAGATGACTCAGCTGAGCTGGCCGACAATTGGCCGATGAGTTGGACCAATCGGTGCTTGCCATGTGGTAGGCCCAAATTGGCCAAAATGGTCAGATGCAAAATAATCTGCCTCCGCGGGGTTTGACCCCGTGACCTCCGATTTGGTTGCACAACGTCTTAGCCAACAGGCCACCACGTGTTGTTTCGTCTCGGAATGGGAAACAATCGTTTTAAATTTGAACCTACGTTTGAACGGGAAAAAAAAGGGTTGGGGATAAATACCGACCCATGGATTTATGTCGCCAATGTGCAGAACCGGGAGCTCCAACTGGCCTGCTCATGCACCATGCCACTTGGGGGCCGCTCCGTTGGGCGATGTAGCATGTGGAGCCCGCGCCAGCACATAAAACAACACATGTCTATTAAAAACTATATGGCAAGTGGGTTATCGTTCCAACAAAATCTAATTTTATAACATGACAATTAAATTTGGCACTTCTCCATAGTTTCGATTGGGTAAGTTAGAACAAGGGCTAATGTAATATGCTATAGTTGGTAAATTTCCAACTAGAAGCTTTTAATAAAAATCCCAACAACATGATAACCAAACATGGAGTTGTAACCATATGCCTATTTAGGCAAAATTGTTGTAACTTGAGAAACCATGAGGATCATGTGAGAGGAGTCCATACAAGCCTATATAAACTCTCTCATTTGCCATTGTCAGGCATGTTTTGGAGTGGATACTTTGTAGCTAAAGGAGAGAAGGGAGATTGCGTAGCTCTGCAGGAGGAAGGTATGAGTGTTTATACTCGTTTTACACTGTCTTCAGGCTTCGGAGTTGCTAGAAGCAGTCTGGTTGTGTTTTGGGTAGCGGTTCTCTTCCTGACCATTGTCGCCAAGGTATCATTGTATCATTGCCATGTATTTTTCCTTATGCTGAGATTATAGATCGGCCCTCCTATTGAGAAGTAGGCCCGGAGACGTAGTCCATCCTGGACGAACTCTGTTATCAACTTGTTGTCTTTATGTGTGTATTGTCTATGCTGTTTGGTTCTCTTCTTATGGATTTGTGAGCTTCATTCATGCTCTTTATGCAATCCATGTTAACGTCATAGAGTAGCAAAGATCTCGTTTTTAGATCATGTGGTATCAGAGCAGGTTTATGTGACGTTGGATTGTGAGTGTGGATGCTCACGAGGGCTAAACTGCAAGCTGGTGAGGGTACATTAGAGCCTTACAATTCCTAGATCAGACGTGCACACCGAAGGAGGAAGATGGATGCTAATGATGCCTGCATCGAGATGGAGGAAAAATTTCACAAGGTCTTCTACATCATGGCCGACAAGGTAGACAATTTGTTTGCAGACTATGAAGAACACATGGCAAAAGAAAGAAAAGGCAGTGAAGTAAAGAAGGAAGACAAAGAAGTGAAGGACGAAGGCAATGCTTCAGTTAACCAAGGAGGAGGTGGCGAAGAGCCTCCTAAGCCTCCCTCTTCACCTTTAGCTTCAAGCACAAGTTCAAGTGCTTCTTCCTCATCTCATTCTTAGCATTCCAAGGTTCCTAACAAAGAGCCTCAAAAGAAGCCCTTATTGAAGCTCGATGTGAAGTTTGATTTGCCCATGTTCAATGGGGAAGCGAATGCAGAGAAGTTGAACAATTGGATAAGGAAAATTGAGGTCTATTTCCAAGTCCAGTAGATCAAACAAGAAGATGTGAAGATTCAGTTGGCTTCACTTCGGCTGATAGGCACCGCACTTGTATCGTGGGAAAGCAAGCTTCAGCAAGGTAGCAAACAAATGGGTAATCTTCTCTCATCGTGGTCTGCTTTCATTTTTGCTTTACGTAAGAAATTTTATCCGTTGGGTTATGTTCAAGAGGCTATGATGGATTGGCAAAGTTTTAGACAAGGAAAGGGTCAAAGTGTTCAGAATTTTACTGAAGAATTTTGAAAGAAAGCTCTAGAGTTGAATATTTCTTTAGATTCTCCTGACACTCTTTTGAAGTACATTGGTGCTCTTCATCATTATCTACACCATACTTTGCTGTTGTTGAATCCTACTAGTGTGGATGAAGCAAGTGTTCAGGCTACTCATCTTGAGAGCAGGGGGAAGCATTTGCAAGAAGACCATCCGAAGAATCCTTTCAAGCCCAACAACAACCACAAGTCCAAAAAGAAAGACAAGAGAAAGAAGACAGCTACTACCAAGAAGGAAGGAGGAAAGCTCCATTGAAAACATTGCGACACTGATGGGCATGATGAAGAAAGTTGTTGGAAGTTGCATCCTGAATAGAGGCCAAAGCATTATGGAGGAAAAAAGAAGAAAAAGATCGTTGCAACAGCGCAACAAGATTTGGGTTCCGACTCAGGTGACGAAACCAGGATTATAGCTATGGGAATGCAAGGTAACAAAACTTATCATATTGGTTCAAGTTCTACTCATGTTTCTAAAGAAAATGATAAAAGAAGAAGTGAGTTGTTTCACATCAGAGTTGTGTCTAAGCATACAAAGATCGAAACATTATTTGATCCAGGTTCTCAAGAAAATTTGATCTCAGAATCAGTTGTTAAGAAGTTGGGCATAGAGACTAAACCTCACCCCAAGCCTTATCCTCTTGGATGGGTATGTGATAATGCTAAGCTACAGGTGACTAAGCAATGCAGGTTAAGGTTTTCTATTGCTTCAAAGTTGATCGATGAGGTGTACTTAGATGTTGTTCCTCTTGAGATCTGTGGTATCGTATTGGGAAGCCCATACTTGTATGATCGAAAAGTAGTATTCTTCCGTCATGAGAACAAGTACCATCTCACCAAAAATGGGGTGGAGTACATTGTGAGAGCTCATAGTATGAAGGCTAACACCACTCTTGTTAGTGCAAGACAAATGAAGCAGCTCATCAACACTAATAAGAGATACATGATCATGGTTGTGAGGGAAAAAGATGCTGAGGCATCCAATGCTTTCAAAGGTTGTGATCCTTCTCATAAAAAGGCTATGATTGATATTGTGGCTAACTATGATGAAATATTTTAGTAACCTACAGGTTTTCCTCCCAAAAGGGATATTCAACATGAGATCCATCTCCAGCAGGATGCCCCTCTTCCTAATGTGGGCATGTACAGGTTGTCCGCAGTTGAAATGGCAGAGATTAAGAAGCAGGTTCAAGAATTTTTGGACCAAGGAGTGATCAGACCCAGATCCTCTCCATGTGGTTCACCGATTGTGTTGGTGATGAAGAAAGATGGCACATGGAGGATGTGTGTTGACTATTAGGCTCTCAACAAGATCACGATCAAGAATCGATACCCGCTTCCTCGCATAGATGACTTGCTCGACCAGTTGAAATATGTTGTGTTCTTTACCAAGTTGGATTTGCGCAGTGGCTACCACCAGATCAGAATTGCAGAAAGTGATGTGTGGAAGATGGCCTTCAAGACCAAGCAAGGTCTATTTGAGTGGTTGGTGATGCCCTTTGGTCTTTTCAATGCACCTGCAACCTTTATGCGGGTAGTGAATGATGTTTTCTGGCCATTCTTAGATGATTTTGTCATTGTTTATCTAGATGATATATTGGTCTTTAGTGAAAATTGGGAAGCACATGTAGGGCATGTAAAGATAGTGTTGGACACTTTGAAAAAGGAGAAATTGTATGTAAAATTGTCAAAGTGTGAATTTGGCAAAACTTCATTAGTTTACTTTGGTCATATTGTAGGAGGTGGAAATTTAAAAATTGATCCTTCAAAAGTTGATGTAATTGTCAATTGGCCTAAGCCTACTAACGCTACTGAAGTGAGAATATTTTTAGGAGCTATTCAATATTGGAGGAGGTTCATTCAGAACTTCTCATACATAGCATCTCCTTTGCATGCCTTAACAAGTGTAAAGAAATCCTTCCAGTGGGGAGGTAAGCGGCAAAAAGCCTTCAACACATTGAAGGGAAAGATCAGCACCACCCCAGTCCTAGCCTTGCCTGATTTACAACAACCATTTGAGATAGAGACAAATGCTAGTGGATATGCCATGGGGGAAGTATTGATGCGGCACCGCAAGCCTATTTTCTACCATTCAGAGAATTTTACTCAAGCAGTGATCAACTACCCCACCTATGACAAAGAATTGTATGGTTTGGTTCAGAGTGTCAAGAAGTGGAAACACTACTTGATGGGTAAGGAGACGATCATCCATACTGATCATCAGCCCTTGCAGTATCTCCAATCCCAGACTAAGCTCCAGCAAGCTCGTCATTTCAGGTGGATGGGATTCCTTCAACAATTCCATCTAGTGATCAAGTACAAGAAGGGTACTAGTAACAAAGTGGCAGATATGCTCTCTAGACCTCCTATTGTTGCATCTATTGTTTTGAAAAATACTTCTTTGTCCCATGAAAGTTATATTGAGCAGTATGCTACTGATGATGATTTCAAGGAGATTTATGAGAAGCTAACCAATGGCACATAGGTGGAAGACTACTATTTGCAGGGAAATTTGCTCTATCATTTGGGCAAGTTATGTGTTCCTATCAGTGAAAGAGTCCATGTAATACAAGAAGCTCATACTTCTCTTATATCACGGCATTTTGGGGTAGGTAAGACTTTGGCTCATTTGCAGAGACTTGTGTATTGGCCTCGCATGAAATACATTGTAACAAAATATGTAAATGGGTGTGTGATGTGCTCTACTTGTAAGCCCACTAATAGAAAATTGGGGATGTACTCACCACTTCCTATTCCTTCCCATCCTTGGGAAAGCATTTCCATGGATTTTTTGGGGGGTTTGCCTATGTCTAGGAGGGGTCATGACTACTTGTATGTGGTCGTGGATAGGTTTAGCAAGATGTGTATTCTTATGCCATGTAAAAAGTAGGTCACTACAGAGCAAACTGCTTTTCTTTTCTTTTAGCATGTATGGGTTCACTTTGGACTCCCTACGTCCATTATCTCGGATCAGGACTCCTGATTCCTTGGATAGTTTTGGACAAAATTATGGTGTATGATGGACACCAAGCTGAAGAGGAGCACTGCTTTCCATCCACAGACCGATGGACAGACAGAGGTAGTCAACAGGACAGTTGTCCATTTGCTTCGAGGCTACTGCAACAAGCATCCTAAGTTACGGGATGAACAGATCCAATATGTGCAGCATGCCTACAACAGGGCTATGCATTCTTCCACTCAGAGCTCACCATTTGAGACATGCTTTGGGTACTTGCCAAAGATTCCATTGGACTTGAATTATGGGAGAGAGGTTGATTCAAGCGCTTCCAAGGATGAAGATAAATCCCGCAGGTTCATTCAGAGAGTTCAACAGGTACATCAAGCAGTGCAAGAGTAGTTGGAGAAGAGTCAAGTCTAGTACAAGGCTCGCCATGACAAGCATAGATTTGATCATCAGTTTCAGGTAGGAGATCAATTGTGTCTTCACATCAGCAAGGATAGGATGAAAGGAGAAGTAAATAAGCTCAAGCCCATTAGATATGGTCCCTTCACCATCTTGGAGAAGATTGGGACGCATGCCTTTCGCTTAGAGATACCGCCATACATGCAGATCTACTCAGTGGTGAATGTGGAGAACTTGAAACTCTATGAGCCTCCCATCATCATGGATAAAAGGGAGAATGTCTCATTGCCATCAGTTGATGAATTTTCTCCTGAATACATGGATGAGCTAAAGGAATATGTCATCTTGGACAGAAGGACAAGGACTTCTCGCAGAGATGATGTTGATTATCTTCGAGTGGGCATCAGAGGCACTCATCCAAGCAAATACAAGTGGATCGAGAAGGAGAAAGTGAGGGAGAAATTCCCTCACCTATCTGTTGATTAGTAAAGTCTTTTGGAGGCCAAAAGCTTCTTAGTGGGGAGGAATGATCCAGGAGGATCCAAGAAGGTCAAAAATTCAAAATCCTCCAATCTTAGCACAACTAGTGTTATATTGAAGAGCTCATTGACATGATTCCAACAGCGTTCATTTCACCTCAAACGGACTCCGTATGAGAAAGTTATTGCGTTCTGTTGTATTGATGAAATAGGCAAATTTGGCAAAATGGGGGTGCCACGTGGCACCACTGATAGGGTGACACGTGGAATTCGTATAGTACAGACCAATCACAAGGTAACACATGGTAGTATGTATCTGAGCTGGCATATTGCTGACTGGGTGTACGGATGGTGACATGGCACTACGGCTCGACGATGTGGCAGATGACTCAGCTGAGCTGGCCAACAATTGGCCGATGAGTTGGACCAATCAGTGCCTGCCATGTGGCAGGCCTGAATTGGCCAAAATGGTCAGATGAAAAATAATGTGCCTCTGCGGGGTTCGACCCCATGACCTCCGGTTTGGTTGCACAACGTCTTAGCCAATAGGCCACCGCGTGTTGTTTCATCTCGAAATGGGAAACAATTGTTTTAAATTTGAACCTACATTTGAACGGGAAAAAAAAGGGCCGGGGCTAAGCCCTGACCCATGGATTTATATCACCAATGCACAGAACCGAGAGCTCTGACTAGCCTTCTCACGCACCATGCCACTTGGGGGTCACTCTGTTGGGCGCTATAGCATGTGGAGCCCGCGCCAGCACATAAAACAACACATGTCTATTAAAAAATATATGGCAAGTGGGTTATCGTTCCAACAAAATCTAATTTTATAACATGACAATTAAATTTGGCACTTCTCCATAGTTTCGGTTGGGTAAGTTAGAACAAGGGCTAATGTAATATGCTATAGTTGTTAAATTTCCAGCTAGAAGCTTTTAATAAAAATCCCAACCACATGATAACCAAACATGGAGTTGTAACCATATGCCTATTTAGGCAAAATTGTTGTAACTTGAGAAACCATGAGGATCATGTGAGAGGAGTCCATACAAGCCTATATAAACTCTCTCATTTGCCATTGTCAGGCATGCTTTGGAGTGGAGACTTTGTAGCTAAAGGGGAGAAGGGAGATTGCGTAGCTCTGCAGAAGGAAGGTACGAGTGTTTATACTCGTTTTACACCATCTTTAGGCCTCAGATTTGCTGGAAGCAGTCTGGTTGTGTTTTGAGCAGCGATTCTCTTCTTGACCATTGTCACCAAGGTATCATTGCCATGTATTTCACCTTATGCTGAGATTATAGATCAGCCCTCCTATTAAGAAGCAGGCCCGGAGACGTAGTCCATCCTGGATGAACTTCGTTATCAACTTGTTGTCTTTATGTGTGTATTGTCTATGCTGTTTGGTTCTCTTCTTATGGATTTGTGAGCTTCATTCATGCTCTTTATGCAATTCATGTTAACGTCATAGAGTAGCAAAGATCTTGTTTTCGGATCATTTACGCAAGATTAATATATGATGCGATGAGTATGGCTCAATTCTTGTTTGTTGATATGTTATGATGTTGTGACTCTGTTTTGTTACAATGGCATAATATAGATGCGATTCAATCTTTGCCTGCTATATCAATGCGGTCTGTTGTTTTTAAGTTGATGCAATCTATGTTTCTGTAACTGTTTGATGCGCTATAATTTTTCATGAATAATGATGCGATATTTTTATACTGTATGATGATCGCATAAGTTATGGTCTCCTTCCATTGGATCCCCATATCCTCCTCTCCCACTGTCGAAAACTCGGTTCTGACAGCTCTCCCTTGAACTCCTCAGGTGAGACCTCGTCTGCTCCGGAGACATTGCTGGGCAAGGTAAAACCTGTTTGGGCCGGTGCTCAGGGAGATTGTGTTGCAAAGTGTCGACAGAGTGGGAACCCCTATCAACGAAGATTTGTTGGTGGATTTCACCAACAAACATAAGGTGCATTGAATTTGTCTTTATTGAAAAATAAATAAATAATAAAAAAATAACTCAACCCCTAGGGAAAAGGAGTAGATGTTCACCTGGAAAATTTGTGTAGGATATTTGTAGTGCCAACTGGTGGTAAGTTGTTTTGATGTTGCTCATTATTGGAAGAGGTGAATCTGAAAATTTGATCCTTCTTATGCAACCACCTCAAGCATGGCCAAAATTGGTCAAGTTAGTATCAAATATGCCCATAAGATAAAAACAGTCCCCTAAGCACATGATGGGAAAAAGACATGTTAGTCAACAAAACATTGACAACTTATTTCTATTCTATTACTAGGAATGATCTCATGTAGCAAAAAATTCATCATAAATTACCTTTCGCACTGAGAAGTAGGTTGCACAGTTGAGCATGCAATTTGTAGTTTAGAAACCATATCATCATTTCCTTGGAGACACTCCTCATGTAATAACATCACTTTATCTGCTACCTTTGAAGATCTAGACATATGAATTTATGGTCCACATATGTGCCATGCAAGAACTGAAAGTTTATCATCACAGTAATCAAAATGTGTAAAATAGTGCAACCAATAACCAGTTTTAATCATTTAAAGTGCCATTTAGCATATGATTTCCAGATCTGTGTATGTGATAGCATAGATATAAAATACTAACTTAATGAAAATTTAGTGCCAAGCAAACCATAATGTTCTTATCATTCACTCGATCCTGTATGTAAGCTCTGAAATATAAAATCATCAAGTCCCTTACCATCACCCAGTTGTCAATAGCAATAATTAGTACTAAGAAAATACAAAACAATACTTAGTAAAATAATGTCAGAATTATATCACTGTGCATTCATAGATGTAAGGTTCCAGATCTTATTAAAAAATCAGACTTCCATTTACCCAGAAAACTAATGCGAATAGGGCAGAAAAATAATCAAATCAATAAGATATATTTTACAAAATGCACCACCATCTAAATAGTTTGAAATACTAACTTGTTTTCTGTTTTGAGTGTGCAGAGAAGGCAGCTAGGGCATATGAGGTATGCAATACATATTGCAGACCTGTGTTTGATAAAGGAGAGGGCTCGGATTGTGGGAGCAGCAGGTTTTCATTTTTAGGGTTTTACACAGAAATTCATTTTTTAGGGATTTTTTTTGATAAAATAAAAGTTACAAAAACACATAAAAATTAAGTCTAAAACCTAAGAGAAACAAAAATAACCTAAGAATAATATTTACAAGTATACAAATCAGAAAATTTAGTTTTGAAAGATAGATGAACAACTAGGGTTTGAAAAATTAAAATTTCTTAACCTAGGGTTTCATCATGCCAAAATTATAGGAAGAAGGGCCGAAAAAAGGCTAATTTCTTCTACGTGATTTTTCTTCTATTTTTCTACGTTACTAAGAAGCATTTTTTTATGTAGAAGGTTGTCTCCTAGTTTGGATGATAGTGTAAAAGTAGTTATTTACTATTGGTTGTATCTCTTGTATCTTAATAGAATGAAATAGAATTTAAGGATAAAGAAAAACATGTTAAGGATAAATAACACGTCAAAACCCTTACCTTATCATTGTCCTTTCGCCAAATCTATTCGTCCATACAACTTGAATACATTTATCCACGAGATGAATTTCCATCACCAAGACCTGCATAAATCATCAAAGACATAATTTTTATATGAGTAAATAATATATATAAGCAGATAAATAGTCATTTAAATCCTTCTACAAATTCCAGTAGAAATCAATGAACCGTGAAATGTTAAATTTATTAACAATTTTTTAAGAAATAGACATGCATTTAAAAATTTACAACCATCTTTAGTACATAGTAATAAAAGAGTATTTATACCTTATTGAGGTCCTCTTTGTTTCAAGAACAATTTTATATTCCCTACTGAATAGGGCCAACCACGTGAAGGTGGAAGCTCATATTGCCTCTCCCGCCCCTCACTTCGCTCTCAATTCCCCATACCTAATAAATGATGCTGTTTACATAGAAAACATTTAAACATTCATGCATAACTAGGCTAGTCATCAAAACATATAAACATAAAAGCATTGAATCATAATGAGGTAATTCATATAAACAATGTTTTAGACTAACAACATCGATACACATCCAAATACAAGTCATGAATTTATACATCTACTTTTTCTTTGATTTCTGTTTTTTTGCATTGAAATAACTGACGATAATTGGGATATTAGCATCATCATTTGGTGGATTATCTACAAATCCATGTCCTGCTAGTGTTTTTGTTTCCATTCCCTCATGTATCATACTTCTTATACGTTGTTGAGTAGGGCGTGGAGGAAAATCTGAAGAGGCATGAACTGCAACAACGAAAATGGGCATATCGATATGTTGAAGTATTATTGAAATTAATAGTTCATCATTTTGATTAAAATTGCAATATTTCTCTTTACCTGTGTGTGTAGCTGTGACAGCTGGTGTGTTAATTGTTTCTCTACTTATTAATTCCTCTTGTGGTTCACCCTCCGGAGCTTCACGGTCTTCGATCAAAAGAAGAAAATTTATAAGTATACGTCAAGAAATAAATATCTATGATCACAGTAGAAATTTCTATTTCCAAAGCACACATACCAAAGTGTCCACTCTGCTTCCCACTATCATGGGACATGCACACCCCAACATCAGCTAGTATGTGTGGAGTACCGCTGGATTCAGTGCTGCGGTTGCACTGTTGCTTAAAAGAAAACATAAATATTTAGTTATGGGTGATATAATAAAAAATGAATAGATTTAATAATATACTTCAATGATGTCCTTATTCATTTTATTTACATGTATCTACGTCATTGGGGAAATTGGAGTCTGCCCGAAGCTTTTCCGATATTCAATGACACTTTTAAAACCATACTTGAAACCAAGCCTTAGGTCTTCCTCAGTGGTAGCATCTTGGAATGTATTTCCATGCAATACATAACACATATAAAATTCCCTCTATCAAAAATAGATATCTGTTCGCTACTTTCAAATAAATATTCCCCATAGTTAATCATTTAATTCTTACGATTCGGGCTCTTAGTTTTCTATAGCCACCCTGGCCCAGTCTATGTTTCCCGTACTTTTCCACTCTAGTCTTGGTTGCTTTAGAGGTGTCCGGTAGCCTATATATGAAAATTTTGAAAAACATTAGATATCAGAATTCTTGCTTAAAACAAAAAAGAAAAAAATAAATGAGCATATTTCACTAAAAAGATGATATGTGTTGTACCTTTCTTTTCCAGGTCATGGTTGTTTTCCTTGTATTTTTATCAAGTTCTCCTTTGCATCCTCTATGAGTGCCTTCCACTCTTTCTCCGGAACCATGGGAGGGAGCTCATGCTTGAGGTCAAGTTGCAATTTTATCCCTATATTGGGCCCTAGTATATTTTAAATTCTCGCCATCTAACTTTGCAACCACATTATTTTTTAATGTATTGTCGAACAAGTTTACCATGTGGTCTATCAATACATATCTCTTTGTGTTATCTTGGCTATTCCACCATGTGCGAATGGTGGGGCCAAATAGCTCCAATGCTTTGTCATTCAAATTCCTATAGAAAACATTGTTTCCTGTAGAAACATGTAATCCATTAATTTATAATAATTTCAGCGTATGTACATTTCAATTTCATGATTAAAATGAATAAATTAATTAATAAATACCTGCAATCTTTTGAGTCTTTATCGGAACACAAGCGTCATCCACCAGAAAGGTGAGATCTAGTGATTCGATGCTTTTAACTCATGCTGCTCTAGGAAAATTTTCCTGGTCATCTACAATAGGTTCATCTCCGGAGTCATGTGGAGTCCTAGGCTCCATCTCATCATGTTCCGTCATGTCATGATGATCAAAATCAGTGCCCTCATCAATGGATTTGAGGCCAACCGGAGGAGTGTCAAAAAGCCTCATTGGTACATTGCTTTGTTGGCATTGTTGCTGCATTGGAGCATGACTACTACCTATACCTGTCTCGACAATTTCTCTAGTCACGAGTTGTAAAAACTCCTACAAACAAAAAAACTTCACTTGATCAGATCACTTGGAATAATAAAAAACATAATATTTTATTTGTTCTTTCAGCTCTTCAATCCTTGCCCTGATCTCCTGTGTCATGGTCCTTATGCAAGCCAAGGAAATAATTTATATGTTTTCCTTTTTCAGGGCCTTCTTTATAGTATCCATAGGGTCTATGGAATAGTAAATTTCATTCTCAAGCTCCTCATCACCCAGATCAAGTGCACTAGACTAAATTCATCAAACAATAAAATTAAGAAAAATAATGTTAACATCATTCAAACATTGTTATTGTAATGAAATTTAATTACTATTAAGAACTAACACTTACCTGATGCGGTGTTGTGGTCAGTGACTTCCCACAGTCACCCCCTATTGATCTACTTCTAGTGGGTGATTGTCCACGATCACCCCCTGCTGATCTACTTCTAGTGGGTGATTGTCCACAGTCACCCTGGACCGTGGAAGCAGCAGGTGCCTTTCCACGGTCCCCACCCTGACACGATAAATCAATCAATAATTCATCATAAGCACAGAAAAATGTGAATGTCAACAGTGGAAATCAAAACATTTAGTTATTATATTTAACACTTACCTGACGGGGCACAGAGCGTGACCTTCCATGGTCACCCTGTACCATGGAAGCAGTAGGTGCCTTTCCACTGGCGCCACCCTGGCACAATAAATCAATAAATAAACGTTATGAAAATAATTGTAACATAATAAAAAATGAGATATTGCAATAATATTTATTTTACCTCAAAAGTAGAGGACACGCATTCTGTTCCATGATGAACATGGGAAAACCCATGCCACAGTGTAAAAAGCACGTTTTCACATGGAAATATTTTTGGGTTGGAGTTTCTAGTTATTGTAGTCATGTTTAGTTACTGTATTTAGTTGAGTCAATAATTGTAACATCAACAAAAATGAGATATTGCAATAATATTTACTTTTACCTCCGATGGAGAAGATACATGTTCTGCTCCATGGCGATGAGCAGACCCCTTCCACAGTGTAATAAGCATGTTCTCATATGGAAATATTCACAATAAGCACAAAAAAGTGAATGATAATAGCGGAAATTGAATGTTAACAGAAAAAACCACAACATTTAGTTATTATATTTAACACTTACCTAATGGGGCACAGAGTGTGGCCTTCCATGGTCACCCTGGACCATGGAAGTAGAGGACATGTGTTATGTTGCATGAAAACCATGAGCAGACCCCTACCATAGTGTAATAAGCATGTTGTCACATAGAAATCCTCTGGGGTTGAAGTTTCTATTTATTGTAGTCATATTTAGTTACTATATTTAGTTGAGTCAATAATTGTAACATAAACAAAAAATGTGATACTGCAATAATATTTACTTTTACCTCTGAATGAGGAGATACGTGTTCAACTCCATGGGGATGAGCATACCGCTACCACAATGTAATAAGCATGTTATCATATGGAAATATTCACAATAAGCACGATAAAAGAGAATGGTAACAATGAAAATTGAATGTTAACTGAAAAAATCGAAACATTTTGTTATTGGCGTCATATTTATATACTATATTTAACATTTACCTCATGAGGCATAGATTGTGACCTTCCACGGTCACCCTGGACCGTGGAAGAAACATGTGTCTTTCCACTGCTGCAACGCTGACAAAATAAATCAATCAATAAAAGTTGAGTCAATAATTGTAACATAAAAAAAAAAAGATAAGCATAACAGTGTAATAAGCATGTTATCACATGGAAATATTCATAATATGCACGAAAAAAGCGAATGTCAATGGTGGAAATCGAATGTTAACAAAAAAAATCGAAACATTTAGTTATTGTAGTCATGTTTAGTTACTATATTTAGAATTTACCTAATGAGGCATACCGTGTGACCTTCCACGATTACCCTGGACCATGGAAGCCACATCTATTCGATTTAAGTTGTAATCGATCAACAACTCTTCACCTGGAAATATTATTTTTGTTGCACATACAAATATACGATGTTCTTCGCGTCCCTCAAATTCGCAATTTGGTTTCTTAGTTGTTATCACTAACCGTGTACTATTTATCAAGCCAGCAATGTTTCCGAATGCTTTTGGTCTCTCATCAATATACATAGTCACCCTTTGTTTTTATTGTGTTATTCTTGTTGTATATAATTTGCGGCAACTCCGTATCTCCTCATACTTCGAGTATATTGGACCAAGATCAACCAGTTATTGTATATGTCTAATGGTCCAACATACTCCATCAATTTAGTTACAGTTCCATAGCCGACCTTTATGCCATCCATGGAAAATAGCCCCAATCCATGTAAGGACAAAGGAGAAATGCGATACATCCTCCCATTGATGAAGAAATTTGTGTCCACTTGAGGTAGCTTATTAGGTACCCATCATTGTAATAGATGTCTATACCTCAAGGGAAACTCAATGTCACCTATTCTCTCAGCATCATAATTACATGACCCTCTATTGGCAATAAAATATTGCATGCGTCTACGAAATTGTTTCCTTACCTTTTCAGATCTAGTTGAGATAGAACTGGTAGATCTAGTACAACACATATCACGTTCAACCTCTCCTATTATATCTTCACCATCACTCAAGGAAGATAGATATTATAGATACCTATTTGGTGGTACCTACACTCGATAAAACAAGAATATAATCTAACAAGCGGATATAATTTAGCGTGCAAATATATTTACTTGTAATGTTTTATTATCAAAAGTTTTTTCTTCCTAAAAAATTTACCAAAAGCTATTTTTCTCTCAAAGGTGTAATTTCTTTTAGATTTATTTATATTTGAATTATTTTTAAGTATAAGACACAATTTGATTTGGTTTGGAATTTGTTCACAGCACGGATATAGAAGTGCGTTTCTTGGGCCACTTGACTAGTTAATGCATGCAGAGAGGTATGGGGTTCCCCGTCATATAGATAATGTTCAGGATTCAATTTGGAACGGGCGGTGGTCATATTGCTTCATTCATGGATTTCCCACTGAAAATTGCTGACTTTAGTCTAACACTCCCTCTTCCACAGTGGTTTGATATGCAATTTTCCTTGTGCAAGGTACTCCTTCTCTAACTATGTGCCTGATTTTTTTTAAATAGGATAACATTGTGAATTGTCACCAAATTTAGACCAATTATAGGTAGTCTTGAGAATTGGTGACATTTGGTGAACTGATGATGGTGGACAGAAATATCTTAGAGATTTTCATTAATGACAAAAGAACTTTTGATGGGCATAGGCATGTATGATAAAGTTGGAAAAAGACTAAGTGGTGAAAAATTGTCCTAAAGCAGTAGCCTTATGAAAATTCCCACCATATTTCATAAGAAGGATAAATTTCCCACCATGGCCTGTCATCCCATAGTTGGTTGAAGTATTTATCTGACCATGGCACCAGTTCCCAAAACAACTATTTGAGAAAGAATATACAAGCCTCCCAAAAGAAGTTATTTTTGGTCAAACTAGACAAGTTGCTCTAGGAGAATGCTTGCCATAATTTGTGGGTTGAAAGAAATGCCTACACCATATGGGAATCCTATAGGTGTTTGTGTTGTCTACCTAACCATGTTTGTACTTTGACCTAAAAGGACCTGAGGCAGAAATTATGGATCTGCCAAAACAGGGTCTTAAGCAGCTTTTACATCATACTTCAATAAAATGCCCGTCGAGGAGAGAGAATGTAGTTCCAGAGGATGAAACTGGTCTTAATGGATTCATTTGGTTGTCCTCCATCCATTGGATGTCTTACACTCCAAGTTTGATGAAAATTTGAAATCACCTTTGAGACCTAGGGTTTAAATAAATTGACTAAGTGTAAAATCACAAGGTTGAAGAGGCATTTGGAAATGCTCGCAAAAGCATGTCTGAGTGATGATAAATTCATCAAAAGGTATAGGCATTCTCTTTAATGGACTGGCTATCCATCCATGTTCTTAGTTTTTCTTATGGTGACCACATGAGAAAAATATCATCCTGCAAAAAGAGATAAAAACATTAGCTTGCATATTCAAAAGTGTGAAAAATTGACCGAGTGTTGAAAACAAGAGGTTGAGAGCCCACTTGGAAATGCACGCCAGCATCAGCTATTTAACTGATAAATTCATCAGATGTTATGGGTCCATTCTTTGATGATCTGGGCATCCGCTCATGATCTCAGTTTCCCTCTAGGTGTTCACACATGTGAGATATGAGTCTGCCAAAATGCCTCCTAGAATAGTAATGACTATGGCCTGACAAAATTTACTAAGTGTTGAATTGAGCAGTTTGAAAGACCATTTTAAAGTGACTACCAGAGACTGTGTGTTGTCCGTAATGTTTTAAGGTGACATGCTCTTGTTCCTAGTTGAGGTGGATACCTATCCATACCCTCAATTTGTTTAAATATGGTCAAGATGTGAAAAATATAAGTCTGCCAAAAGTTAGAGAAGTATGCCTATACAGTCTTGGTGAAATAAAAGAGTAAGCTATAGGAAATTAATAAACAAAAAATTATAAAGGGAATTCTGCATATGTTGAGAAGGATTTAAGTATATTATTTTGGAAGATATGATGTGATCGAAATTACACAGCATATATTTAAGGAAGAAATTCCCGCAGAGGGTTTAATGAAGACACACCCAGGCTACAATATTCTTGATAACATTTGGACTCTTTGAGATATGCCAAACAGAGGCGACCACACTAACTACCATGGTATATGCCAAATAGAGTAAAAAATATATAAGTGTCATTGAAAAATAATACTTGTATCAAATGTGTCTTTAAAGAAGAAAGAAGTATGAGGGTCAATTTACTGGAGTCAATTCAAATTATAGCCCACAAGTCCCAGTGAACTATACATTGTTCCAAAATCCAAACCAGTAAATGGGAAAAGCTTGCAAAGTGTGTTGTAATTCAGGTAAAAGTGAGCATAAAAAAATGCTTCTTTAAAGGAGAAATAGGTCTTAGGTTGAATTGTACCCAGTAATTATAATTGTAGCTCCTATGGGACTCTACAAAATGTTTTAGACCCATAATAGAAAAAAATCACAAAAATCTTGAAAAGTGTGCCATAATCCATGTAAAACTGACAATCAAATCAAAATTAAATGCATCTTTAAAGGAGAAAGAGATCCCACGTTCAAGTTTCGACGGAATCAGTTCAAATTATAGCTCATAGAGGACTCTGTTCTAGACCATTAAATAGAATAAGATTACACAAGCTTGCACTCTATAGAATGTTTCAGACATATAATATAATAAAATAACAAAAGCTTGTAATCTGTGCCATAATCGAGGTAAAACTAATTATTAAAGAAAAATTAAATGCTTAGAATAAACACGTCTCAAGTTCAAAGTTTCGATAGAATCGGTTGAACCAGTTCATATTATAGCTCCTACAGGACTCTGCACATTGTTTCATACCATTAAATAGAATAAAATTACAAAAGCTTGCAAATTGTGCCATAATTCATAAAATTATACAAGAGCACGACTGGCTTGCAGTGCTCAACCCATATGCCTTTTCCTCGAATTTAAGGCGAAGCTTCAGATGCTCCAATAATAGAAAACCCTTACTATATCCACCGATAATAGAAGCAATGGTAGCACAGCAAAAAAATCATAATTTCAGTATGATTGTACCAAATCCGTATTGGTTCATAAATTTGACGTATTTTTCCCAAATTCCTACGCTGCTAGGGTTAATGGGATTACAGAATTCATTGGGCCCTTTGTTATCCTCTGGACTGCGGCCGGATTGTCTCCACTGGGAACGTTGGTATCCTCTGGACTGCAGCCAGATTTTTTTGTCATCCTCTGGACTGCAGCCAGATTGCCTCCATTGGGAATATCGGTATCCTCTGGACTGGTATCCCCTGCTCCTCGATTTACCACTGCTTTGTTCATCAAATTACCAGTGCTCTGGATGCTTCTAATGAACTAGTGCGTGGGAGTGAACTTGTTCATTGTTATTTTGCTAATGAGCTAGTGCGTGGGTGTTTTTGAATTCTACGTTTTTGTTTGTTTATTTGCATATTTTATGTTTTGTGTTTTGTTTTGTTTTTTTATTTTGCATGTTTACCTTTTGTTTAGTTTATTTTGGGTTTTTTTTATTTGCATATTTTATATTTTGTTGAATTTTGAATTAATTATAGTTAAACAGCTCTATGTTTTTAATTTAGTGTAGTTTAATTTTATTTTATTTAATTTAACTAGGATTTTGTCATAATTTGCATTGGTTGCATTGCTTGTAATGAGATCCTATACATAATTCCCTTCTAGGATGAACACAGTGATGATGATGATCATGATGACGATGAAGACAGTGAAGATGATGGTGATGACAGCAACAACGGCAATGATCATCATCATCATCCTTGTCATCGCCCTCACCATCGACTTCATCAATATCATCATCATCATCTTCATAATCATCATCATCGTCATCGCCATGATTGTCATCATGATATTCTTCATCATCGTCATCTTCCTTATCATCATCATCATCTTCATCATCAACGTATTCCTTATCACCATCTTCATCTTGATCATCATCATCATATTCGTCGTCGTCATCATCGGCATCTTCATCTTCATCATCATATTCATCATCAACATCATCGTCATCCAATTCATCAGCATCTCCATTATCATTATCATCATCTTCATCGTCATCATCATCATCATCATCATTTTCATTATCATCGTCATCATCTTCATCATCATTATCATATTCGTCATCATCATCATAATCATTATCTTCATCATCGCAATTTTTGGGGGAGCTCAGTGAATGAATACGTCTACATGATAGGGGGAGCAGCCAGTTGAGTGAAAAATTAAGGATTTCTCCTAAGACCCATTCCAAGGACTAATCTAACAATTCAATATGATCCAAGGAAGTAGTAAAAAAAAATACAACTTATTGGGCCCTGTGAAGCCTCCTGTTCTTAGATTTGCGCACATGAAGAATCAAGACTTATGGACCTAGTCCAGTGTCTTAAAAGAGGAAGATCCAAACTGAGCAATTTGGTAGTTCCATAAAGTGAATTTTTTATAGGAGTGAATAATCACTCATAACCATTCTATTATAATGTTGGCGAAGCTCAGAACAATTTAGTGAAGACCAAGGTAAAGATCTTGTCATCATATCTTCATCATCATCTTCATTAGTATATTCATCATCATCACCATCACCATCATGATCATCTTCATCATCATCATCATCATCATCATCATCATCATGCTCATCCTAATCATCATCATGATAATCATGATAATCATGATAATCATGATCATCATCTTCATCATCCTCATCCTAGTCATCATCATCGTCCTCATCATCCTCATCATCCTCATCCTCATCATCATCGTCCTCATCCTCACCCTCATCATCGTCATCATTGTTTTCGTTGTCATCACCACCACCATCATTGATCATCATCATCATATTCATCATCATCATCTTCATCATCATCATCTTCACCAACATCATCATCGTCGTCATCTCCCTCTTCCTAATCAACATCTTCATCATCGTCATCATCATCATTTTCATCATCGCCCTCATCATCATCTTCATCATCTTCATCATCTTCATCACCACCACCATCATCATCATCATCTTCATCATCATCGTCATCAACAACATCTTCATCATCATCATCATCATCATCCTCATCATGCTCATCCTTATCCTCATCATCATCATCGTCTTCGTCGTCGTCGTCGTCGTCATCATCGTCATCATCATCATCGTCGTCGTCGACGTCGTCATCGTCATCATCGTCGTAGTCGTCATCCTCGTCATCGTCATCATCATCATCATCGTCATCTCCCTCTTCCTAATCAACATCATCATCATCATCATTTTCATCATTGCCCTCATCATCATCTTCATCATGTTCATCATCTTCATCACCACCACCATCATCATCATCATCATCATTTTCATCATTGCCCTCATCATCATCTTCATCATGTTCATCATCTTCATCACCACCACCATCATCATCATCATCTTCATCATCATCATTGAATGTTGATTTATGTTCATCTATATCTCCTTCCCAAAGGTTTGAAAATGATCTTATTTGAGTAATTTTGAGGGAGCGCCTTCCAGGTTAACTGGTTAGCAAGTTTTGCCACCATGGAGCCATCAGAACAATGACAAAAAGCGATTTTGTGGAGCGGAGATGCGAGGAAGGGTTTAATTTTGAGATTTGCGGAGTCCGTTAAATGGGTGTAATGTTGGAGGGTCGAGATCGGCACAAGGTGAGATCAATGGCCCTAAATCATTTCGCGTGGTGAACCTACTCGGAGGGAGAAACTTTTTCAAATTGCGAAAAGGGTTAATCAGCAAGAAAATCGGATGGTTGAGATGAAGGCGGAGATAGATCTATGGTCTCAAACAATTCCACAGATTGAACTAGGGTGGATAAAGTCACGAATTCGATCCACAGAAAGTGGTAGGGGCTACGAAGATCTACGGTTGGAACAAGATGTTGGGTATATCAATGGGTGAGAAGCATTCCACAATCAGAAGTTGCTCACTCATTCAAATGAAAAAGGGTTAGCAGAATGTTAAAGTTCTCAAGGTTGAGTGGTCCCAATGAAGGTAGTTTAGAGATCGATAGTTGATATTGATCTCCCCAAATCAAGTTGTGCAGGTTGATAGTGTTGAGTTTTGGGTATGAAGATTTGGTGTATCAAGGTATTAGATCACAAAGATGAATAGATCTACAGTATTGATTGCATGGAGAAACATGAGGGTTATGCAACATAAAAAAAACTATAAAAAATTCTAAGTGGAGAAGACACCCTCATGTACAATCTACCTTCCCAACAGTTAATTGATTTACCCGAGGCCATTTGTGATACACCCACAAGATAAATCATCCCCGCGGCAGCGCCATCTTGCCCAAAACCAGATACCCGTCATATGGACGACGTGTAAAATCAGAAAGATATCATGAAAATATAAGAAGTGGAACAACGAATCTGATCGCCACACGTAGCAGGGGAAATGTAGCGAAATAATGGTTCTCGTATTGCCGTCACAGGAGTGAAAAGGTTGTCACAGGAGCGAAAGGGACAGAACACATCTAGTCTGTATGCCCTGAAGTGTATGGTCAACCAGGCTACTCGATGATGAAATGTCTGAAATGTTGATGGGTCATCCCCTTGTCTAGTTTTCCAATCCTATATAAACACCACCTTTCAGAGCCATTAAGGTGCATAGGATGAGCTAGTGTAGAAGCAAACTCGCAGTATCATTCTGCCAAGAGGTTCTGAGGATTCTGATATGTTTGCAATGGAAATATGGTTCGAGAAGCTTGTTAGTCTGGGTGTGTTGTTGGTTGGTGAGCTTGATTCCAAGCTCATCTATCGCCCTGGTTTTTCACACCAGGGAAGCACCAACCATTGGGGAGCAGACGTCATACACCACTTTGAGAGATGCACCTATTTTTTGTGGGAGTGAATGCTCGTATTGGAGCATCAAAGGCCCAAGTTCTTCGTCGTAGCTTTCATGCACCTTGTTTGCCAACCTTTTCTGAGGTGGTGAGGAGTACTTTAATGACAAGCCACTGCAAAGGCTTGTTTCTGCCATAAGTAAGGGGGAAGTTGTGAAGAAAGCTGAGCATATAAAGGATATATATAAACTCCTTTTCCATTTTGATCCCATGCAGTAAGGTGCCTTCAAGCATAGAACGAACACAAAGGGAAAGGACACGTTGCTGACTCGACACATGGACAAGTGGTCGAGCCCAGTTAGAAATGAGCCACCAGAAGCATCTTGAGACATTGTTTTCACTTCCCGCAAGTTCAAAACCAAAAATGTCATGCTTCCTTCCAAACCGAGCATGTGCATTTGCTCCATGATGTTTGTTTAAAGATATGTAAACTGTGGCAAAAGTATAACACTCTAGTTGTTAATGTTTGATTATGATTGTAAACAGTTTTATATCCTCTTTCGAGGATTGGCCTCAGTGTCTGAGACATTATAAAATGGCTCCCCACTAGGGATAAAATTTGAAGGGCAGGGTCCCATTTCCTTTTGAAGCTTAAGTTTCAGTGAATTAGCCACCAATTAGCTTACTGCCTATTGAGTTACAAGTGGTTTCCATTTTCATACATTGAGTTTCCCTAATCTTTATCATGATAATGGGGCTTGTGGTTGATATTGATATATATATATTCAATTAGAATTAATCATTGTATATCACATGGATTTAAGGATGAAAAATAGAACTTGGGGATGCATAACAACAACCCTCATTTTCATAGATAAATTCATAAAAGCCAAAAGCCAAAGAAAATATTTCAGGGTTACACATTACAATTTACAATTCTCATAAGGAAAAGAAAATCACTTACTTGAGCCAACTATATTTGTGGAAGTAATATAGCTAAGACACGACCCCATGAACAAGAATGAATCGTCACTCCAGCAGCAACCATACCTGCAAATTCCCAAGTTAGACCAAACCCTAAAATATCCAAGGTAAAAAACTCTTGAAGAAAAACTACAACAATAGAGTTTACCTCAAGTTGCCATGTCGAAATTGCCAAGGTTGCCATGCAAAAAACAATGAGACCACCCAAATATACAAAATCCACCCTTCCATAAGGAAAATTTTCAGAAAAGTGGTCAAAATTGGTCCCACCAGCCTTAAGAGAATTGGTCCCAGCAGCCTTAGTCAAAATTGGTCCTAGCATCCTTAAGAGAATGCCCGCCACAATTCATGGTTTGAGAAGTATGCCCGCACCATGGTACTGTCCTATAGCTAGTTGGTTTGGATACCTATTCGTGATTTGATTTTTCTTTAATCTTTCTTGAGGAGAAAGATACAGGCCTGCCAACACATGGTTTTTAACCAGCGAATGCAAAAATGGCTAAGTATCCTCAGAAAGATGCTCGCTCTAAATTATCGGTTAGAGTAAACACCCATAGCACATGAGGGTCGTGTATATTGGTCTTTGGCCTACCTGACCATGTCTTCATATTTTCTTGGAAATGGATGAATAAAAATTTATGGACCTGCCAAAAGGGTGTTTTAGGCAGATTAGACCAAATTGAGAAATTTATCCAAGTATGGACTTGGTGTTAAATCTTCCCAATTGGCCTTAGGGAAATGCCCTCCATGCCTCATAAGATGATGTGAAAAATGTATTGAGAATGTGAGTCTCTAGAGTGTTGTATGGAGCATACCGCCATGTCACTTGCCTCACCAAACTACAACATATATTTAAGGAAGAATTGGTCTGAAGCAACCTTAGTAAAATATGGTCCCAGCAGCCTTAAGAGAATGCCCACTACAATTCATGGTTTGAGAAGAATTCCTGTACCATGGTACTGTCCTATAGCTATTTGGTTTGGATACCTATTCATGATTTGAGTTTTCTTTAATCTTTCTTGAGGAGAAAGATACAGGCCTGCCAAAACAGGGTTATGCAAAAATGGATAAGTAACCTCAGAAAGATGCTCGCCCTAAATTATGGGTTAGAGTAAATTCCCATAGCACATGGGTCTTGTAGATTGGTCTTCGGCCTCCCTGACCATTTCTTCATATTTTCTTGGAAGTGGATGAAGAAAAAGTTATGGACCTACCAAAAGGGTGTTTTAGGAACATTAGACCAAATTGAGAAATTTGTCAAAGTATGGAATTGGTTTTAATCTGCCCAAGTGGCCTTAAGGAAATGCCTTCCATGCCTCATAGGATGATGTGAAAAATGTGCTGAGAATGTGAGTCTCTAGAGTGTTGTATGGAGCATACAACGATGTCACTTTCCTCACTAAACTACAACATATATTTAAGGAAGAATTGGTCCCAGCAGCCTTAAGAGAATTCCTGCCACAATTCATGGTTTGAGAAGAATTCCTGCACCATGGTACCGTCCTATAGATAGTTTGTTTCGCTACCTATTCATGATTTGAGTTTTCTTTAATATTTCTTGAGGAGAAAGATACAAGCCTTCCAAAACAGGGTTTCTAGTGGTGAAAAACAAGAAATTGAAGGGGCAGTAGTTGATATCCAAAAGATGGATGCTGGGAATCCTATAAAACCTGATGTCATTATAAGAAGTGTGAGACAATCCAAAAAGAAAAATCCCTAGATGATCGAAATGAAACATTGTATGCAAAATGGTGAAAGAAACTTATGTTGCAATAAGCATTTCTAGTGATCTTGCTGTACTGAAAATTTATTCTATTATGCTAACATTTATGTTACCAAATTTTGGAAATGTAACAAATGATGGAAGGCATATTAAATATTTAACTTTTGTTTTCAGTAATAAAATTACAGTTGTTTTCTGTGTTTGCTTATATGTTGTAAATTCCTGTCTTTTTTAGGCCAGTTCTATAGGCATTACAGCTTTGGGTTATTCACTAAAATTTGGTTGCATGAGTAGAATTGTATGACATTGTTCCAGAATTGGAATTTCAGTTTCATTAGATAAAGAAACTTACATAAATACAGCAATACATAGCATCAAAATTCTCATAAAGAACTTGAGAGTTCTCAATCCATCATCCCCATAGTATCCTTATAATATCAACAGTTCCAAGCAAACAACTAGGATCTACCTATGTCACCAAATCTACTGACATCTCATATCCACTAATCACTATGACTCTTTTAGTTTATTACAAATTCAAACATATATGCCTACGGTACACAAGTTAATTTTTCAATTTTGATAATGTTAACTTTCTGGCATCTTATGTACACTTATTGAAAAGTTAAATTCAAAATTACCATTCACATTAAATGCATCAAAAACATATACATTGCCGAGAAATACACACACACATATATAAATTTATGTATTAAAACTTGAAATGTATTTACATACACAACATATATAAATAATGTTATTCCATAGTTCTAGGCTGCTTGGAAGGTTTAGGCTACAAGTCCTCCATTTCTAGAGAAGATAAATTTGTACATTCTAGTCTCTTAGCTTGTCTAGAAGGTTCTGGTTCTTCAAATGCTGCAATAGGTGCATGTTCTGATTTTTGTTTTAATTCTTTCACTTTTGTTGCACATTTGTGCAAACTTTCTCTCAATCTATTGTTATCTTGGATGTACTTCTTCATCAATTCCACATTCTTCTTATTTTTCTCTTTGTGTTCCTTTTCCTTTTGTTGAAAATGATCATTTGCACGTTTCAAATCAGACTGAACTTGGGTCAATTTTTTCCTGACCTGCTCTGTCTCTGTCTCCAACTCTTTTTCCCTCAATTCTGTATTATCTGGAGTATACACAATTGCTACTCGTTGAAGCATGTTGTTCTTCTGCAGAGTGGAAATTCGGGATTTCAGATCTTCTATCTCAGACTTAGATCCCAAATGTTGTGATTCTCTATCCTCAAGTATTTTCAATATGAGCTCTTTAATCTCATCATCCCTCTTGGCTAGCTTTTTTTCCATTGTTTCTTTTATGGTTGACCACGCAGAGAGAGCATTTCTAGCATTCATTGTTACACTAGCATCCATCAAGGACTTCTCTCAAATTCTTAAGGCGGCGTGATAGCTTTGTAACCCCTTTTTGACTTGTGCATGAGCTTGTATTGCATTAAAATCTACATCCAGTGCCTTCTCTCTGTTTTGCAGGGAACTCTCATACCTTATTAAAGCCTGTTGGTGTGCTGACATATCATAAATTTCACCAGAAATTAGATGCCTACTCTATCCCTTACCAATTTCAGATTCTTTTAACTTTTCAACTCCTCTAGTCTGTAGTTTTGCAGTAATGTTTTCAAGTTCAACTATTTTCCCTTTCAACTCTTCATCTTTCTTAGAAATTATGTTTTTCATGTTTTCCTCTTTTTTTCTATATTCATTTATCTCAAGTTGATGTTTATTGTAGTCTTCAGCAAGGCTGTTTTCAAAGTCATCCTTCATTATTTCAATTATTATCTTTAACTTAATGATTTCAGCGCTAAATATTTCTTCCTGGCCATTAACAGTCCTTAGAGGGGGAATGTCTGAAATCTCCAGTCGATGTTTCAGCTCATCTTCCAGTCTCTTTATGGTTTCTTCATCTTTCTTCCGAACAGCCATATATTCTTCTCTCCATATCTCATTTTCCTTTCTAAATTCATCCTGAATTTTCTATAGTTCCTTATTCAAATACTGAAGAACAGAGTCCTTGCCTACTATTATCCTTCTCGAACTGTTTATAGTCTTCACAAGGGATGTTTGTAATCTTGCAATTTCCTATAAATAAGAAAAAGTTTTAGAAGGCTTCAAGAAATGGAATTTGGCAACTTATTTTTGGGGAAAAAAGCATTGAAAAATGCCTCTTACCTTAAATAGGTCCACCATTTGTAAATTTTTAATAGAATATTCCATAGTATCCATGTGTTCTGTTTCTAACCTTGCAATTACCTATACACAGTGATAATTTTAACAAGGCTTCAAAAAATGGACTTTGGCAACTGTTTATTTTTTAAAAATATCCTTGAAAAATAGCACCTAATTTTAAGAGGTCCTTAATTCACATCTACTTAATCCTACAGAGTTCTACGCTCTGCACTGTGGTAAGATACCAATAGGAAAAAAAAATTCTATGAAATTCAGCTTCTTCTTTAAAATGCAACATTTTATCGAACAGTAGCTTAAAAAAAGTTTTACCATCAAAAAATATTTTGGAGAGGAAGTTTTCTCAACTCCCAACTGTGGAGGTGTATATATATCAAGTGGCATTTTTGCATGAGCATAAATATCATCATCACTATGCTCCTCCTATTCATTAAACTCAACATCATGCATCTCGTTTACATTTATTTCTCTACCTTCATGTAATCTGGCCAGAATTGAGACAACATCAAATTCTTCAGGGTCTCTTCCCATACCTTCCATACAGTACTCAAAAGGCTCTTCAGGGACTTGTACATTGTCCTTTGGAGATTGTTGAGGAACTTCCTAATTAATTTTCTCCAGTTTCGGCCTCTTAATGTATGTATTTTTAAATCTGCTTCCTTCTACAGTGCTGGGTCGATATAAGTCAATAATTTTTTGTAGTGTGCCAGGGTAACCAAACTTCACTCTCTTCATTTTGCTCTCCTGTAGCGCAAAATGCAATTTTTTTTCCAATAGATGAGGGATATCTATGGCCAGGTCTTCAACCCAATGATCACCAACTTCATACAATCACATGAAATATATTTCTTGTGGTGATTCATAATTGTCCTAAGTACAATTTGAATTAAGGTTTTGTATAGTCCTGGTGGAACATATTGCATATTTAAACCATTTTGGGAAACCTTAACCATTTTTCCACATATTTTGTTTTCCATCTCACCCTTTTCTACTTTGAGGGTTTTCTTGGTGGTCAACATTACTCCCCCCCTGCATGGAATTTTCGCTGCACCTGACAACAAATCAGGGTCCAGACAAATCCTCCTCCCAAAAATAATCAATTCCTTGGACTCATCATCATAACTAAAAATGGCATTATCTATCTCTTCATTATTGAAATTGAACTAACCAAAAAGAAAACGATGCACTCCTACTCTGACCAGGACATTTAGCATACCTTCTGGCCAGTTGGTTCTATCACTCCATGCCTTAGCACTCTCTCTGAATTTTCTGACAGTGAACCTCTCAGGAACTTCAGAACCCCCTGTTTCAGTTGATGGCATGGAAGATGAGGTTGTTGTTTCTATTTTGCAGGATGATGGCATGCTCAGAAAGGAAGAAGGGGATGCACGCGAATGCACACACAGGATACCAACACACTGAATTTTCCAAACTAAAATAAAAATTACAAATGTGTTCAAGCGTTTCCAAACTATAATAAAATTTACAAATGTGTTTTGACTTTTGCAAACTATAATAAAAATTACAAATGTGTTCTGACTTTTCCAAACTATAATAAAAATTACAAATGTGTTTCAAGTAAACTATACACAACTCACATTTTCAATTTAAATATAGTTAAATTTCTAGAATGTTAAGTATAGTTATTGAAAATAAGAAAGTAAGAGTAAATAATAGAGTAAAAAATTGGCATTCTAACTATTCTGGAAAAAATAGAGTAATAGAGTGAGTAATATAATAATAGAGTAATATTCTTCTCTACATGTTTTGATGTACTCTCAAACCAAACCCTCCTATTAAATGTTAATAGTAATTTTTTTTGGAAATTGGATGGCTATATATATTGAGAAGACTATCCTTGTGTTAATTTTATATAACCTAACCTCGTATGCTCACAGTTGACCTATGAAAAGGTGCAATTTTAACCTATTTTTACTGTTATGGACACTTGTTGTAAAATGCAAGCCATAAGCATACAAATGCAAGCTAGGAATTCATAGAAGTTAAATTGAACATGAATGACTAAAATTCCAAGTATCTTGGCCAAATTAAAAAAAAATGACTGAAATTCTAAGTTTCGTAAAAAACAGTGTGTAAATATTCAAAAATGGGCTTAGGAAAATGCACGCCACAGTCTGTACAATTGTCATAAGTTGAAACTAACACCATGGGGTTTAAGATAGATATATTTTTGACAAAAGCCTCTTTCTATTTTTTAAAATTGTGTCTCATTTGTCCAGAGTTAAATTGACAAAATGACAACTTTTGTGTTTTCAACCCAGTTTTACCTAGATCACAAAAATGCCCACCCAACCCTAAGTATTGGGTATTTTTTAGTGATTTTAGTTGGAAATGGTATGTTTTAATATTTTCCACATTATTATACATTTATTTTTTCAATTTTGGTTCAGAAAGTGCATGTTGTGCAAAAACACTACTGTCTTGTATTTATGAAATATCCACCTACATTAATAAAAATGCAAGCCAAGCCCTCCTATTAAATGTTTATAGTAAATGGTTTTGGAAAATGGATGGCTAGATATATTTAGAAGACTATCATTGTGTTAATTCTATATAACCTAACCTTGTATGCTCATAGTCGACCTATGAAAGGTGCAATTTTAACCTTTTTTTACTGTTATGGACACTTGGTGTAAAATGCAAGGCGTAAGCATAAAAATGCAAGCTAGGAATGCATAGGAGTCAAATTGAACATGAATGACTAAAATTGCAAGTACATTGGACAAATTCAAAATTAATGACTGAAATTCTAAGTTGTTACGTAAAAAATAGTGTGTAAATATTCAAAACTGGGCTTAGGAAAATGCACGTCAGAGTCCGTACAAATGTCGTAAGTTGAAAATAACACCATGGGGTTGAAGCTAGATATATTTACATTTATTAATAAAATTTTATACTGTTAGGTGTAATCTATATGGTGAATTCTACTATTTAATGCATATGAATAATGTATTTGTCCCATTCAATTATGTCTAGTATATTATTGTTCTGTTATAATTAGTTTTTCTTTTCGAACATTTTTTTCATTATATATGAAATTTGTAAGCTTGAAACGATAATATACATTTCCTAGCATGTGGGTTATTGTGAAGATGCTTTTATATTGTCTTCAAACTGTCTGAAAAAACTCTTATTATAACCTTCTAGATATGGTTGGATTCATCATACAACACTCTAGAGATCCACACTCTCAGAATATTTTTATCATCGTCCTATGATCTGTGGCAGGAATTTCCCTAAGGCCAGTTATGCATATTTTACCAATAATTCCATACTTGGACAATTTTTTATCTTCTCCTAGGCTCGGTCTAATTTACTTAAACCACATTTTCTAGGCTACTTGGAACAATATTCCCAAACTTAGCCAATTTCCCGATTTTAACTAATTTGTCGTATTTCTACAGAACATTGTCATAATGCAACAATGATTTCAACTTCATTTCACATCATCATCTATGCCATGCCATGCCATGCGGGCATCATCCTTAGTGCAGGAATTAACCTTAATGCGGGCATCACTTATCCCCTTTAAAACACTTAGCCATTTTTTCTTTGTCTTTAGTATGCAAAATAACATTTTTCTTCTATTTTTGCAGGTTGATATTTTCCTTGTCTGGTCACCATAAGAAAAACCAAGATCATGGATAGATATCCATTTCAACAATGAAGAGGACCATATCATCTGATGAATTTTATCATCAAAGGAACACCCCCTTTCAGTCATTTCGAAGTGGTCTCTCAAAATTTTTGTCTAACACTTGAGTAGTTCTCTTCAAACCCTAGGTCACCAAGGTAATTTCATTTTTCCTTCAAATTTGGCAAGTGATATTCCTAATGGGTATAGTTCAACAAGGTGAGTCCAGAAAACCACTTTCATCTTCTGTAGCTTCTTTCTCTCTCCTAGGAGGGCATTTTTCTGGAGCAGTGAAAATATGTCTGAAAAGGCACTTTTGGCAGATTGATATCTTCTTCTTGAAAGACTTTTTGGTCAAGCTAATTATATGGTTGGATGCACCATACAATTTTCTAGAGATCTACACTCTCATAATATTTTTATCGTCAACCCATGAGCTGTGGAGGGAATTTCCCTAAGGCCTACTAGGAATATTTTAGCAATAATTCATACTTAGACAATTTTTATCTTCTCCTAGGCTTGGTCTAATTTCCCTAAACCACAGTTTTGGCAGGTCCATAAATTCTTGTTCAGTGTCTCTTTGGACAAAATGAGACCATGGTTGAGTAGAAAAAACAACAGCCTACAATATCCCCATGTGGTGCGGGCATTTTCTTCAACAAACCATTTGTGGCGAGCATCCTCTTAAGGCTACTTGGACCAATATTCCCACACTTGGCCAATTTCCTAATTTTCACTACTTTGTCGTATTTCTCCAGAATGATGTCATAATGCAACTATGATTTCAACTTCATGCCACATAGTGATCTATTCCATTCCATGCCATGCGGGCATCATCCTTAGTGTGGGCATCAACCTTGACGCGGGTATCACTTAACCCCTTTACAACACTTAACCATTTTTTCTCTCTTTAGTGTGCAAAATAATATTTTTCTTCTATTTTTCCAGGTTGATATTTTTCTTATCTAGTCACCATAAGAAAAATCAAGAGCATGGCTAGATATCCATTTCAACAATGAACAATACCATATCATCTGATTTTTGTTATCATCAATGGAACACCCCCTTGTGAGCATTTCCAAGTGGTCTCTCAAACACTTTGTCTAACAATTAACCATTTCTCTTCAAACCCTAGGTCGCCAAGGTGATTTCATGTTTCCTTCAAACTTGGAAAGTGAGATTCCCAATGGGTATAGTTTAACAAGTTGAATCCAAAAAAAAACACTTTCATCTTCTGTAGCTTCTTTCTCTCTCCTCAACGGGCATTTTTCTAGAGCAGTGCAAATATGGCCGAGAGGCACTTTTGGCAGATTGATATCTTCTTCCTGAAAGAATTTTTGGTCGGGCTAATTATATGGTTGGATGAACCATACAAGTCTCTAGATATCTACACTCTCATAATATTTTTATCATCATCCTATGAGTTTTGTTGGGCATTTCCCTAAGGCCGGTTAGGCATATTTTACCAATAATTCCATACTTGGACAATTTTTTATCTTCTCCTAGGCTTGGTCTAATTTCCCTAAAACACAATTTTGGCAAGTCCATAAATTCTTCTTCAGGGTCTCTTTGGAAAAATTGAGACCATGGTTGAGTAGAAAAAACAATAGCCTACAATATCCCCATGTGGTGTAGGAATTTTCTTCAACCAACCATTTGTGGCGGGCATCCTCTTAAGGCTACTTGGATCGATATGCCCGCACTTAGCCAATTTCCTGATTTTCACTAATTTGTCATATTTCTCCAGAACGATGTCATAATGCAACAATGATTTCAACTTAATGCCACATCATAATATATGCCATGCCATGCCATGTGTGCATCATCCTTAGTGCGGGCATCAACCTTAATGCGGGCATCACTTAGCCCCTTTACAACACTTGGCCATTTTTTTGTCTTTAGTGTGCAAAATAAGATTTTTCTCCTATTTTGCCAAGTTGATATTTTCCTTATCTGGTCACCATAAGAAAAACTAAGTGCATGGCTAGATATCCATTTCAACAATGAACAGGACCATATCATCTGATGATTTTTATCATCAATGGAACACCCCCTTGCAAGCATTTCCAAGTGGTCTCTCAAACACTTTGTCTAACACTTAACCAGTTCTCTTCAAACCCTAGGTCACCAAGGTGATTTCATTTTTCCTTCAAACTTGACAAGTGAGATTCCCAATGGTATAGTTCAACAATGTGAATCCATAAAAACCACTTTTATCTTCTTTCTCTCTCCTCGACGGGCATTTTTTTGGAGCAGTGCAAATACGTCTAAGAGGCACTTTTGGCAGATTGATATCTTCTTCCTAAAATACTTTTTGGTCAGGATAATTATATGGTTGGATGCACCATGCAAGTCTCTAGAGACCTACACTCTCATAATATTTTTATCATCATCCTATGAGATGTGGCAAGCATTTCCTTAAGGCCAGCTAGGCATATTTTACCAATAATTCCACACTTGACAATTTTTTATCTTCTCCTAGGCTTTGTCTAATTTCCCTAAACCATAGTTTTGGTAGGTCCATAAATTGTTCTTCAGGGTCTCTTTGGAAAAAATGAGACCATGGTTGAGTAGAAAAAACAACAGCCTACAATAGCCCCATGTGGTGCTGGCATTTTCTTCAACAAACCATTTGTGGTGGGCATCCTCTTAAGGCTACTTGGACCAATATTCCCACACTTAGCCAATATCCTGATTTTCACTAATTTGTCGTATTTCTCCAAAACGATGTAATAATGCAACAATGATTTCAACTTCATGCCACATTGTCATATATGCCATGCCATGCCATGTGTGCATCATCCTTAGTGCGGGCATCAACCTTAATGTGGGAATCACTTAGCCTCTTTACAACACTTAGCCATTTTTTCTGTCTTTAGTATGCAAAATAAGATTTTTTTTTCTATTTTGTGAGGTTGATATTTTCCTTATCTTGTCACCATAAGAAAAACCAAGAGCATGACTAGATATCCATTTCAATAATGAACAAGACCATATCATCTGATGATTCTTATCATCAATGGAACACCCCCTTGTGAGCATTTCCAAGTGGTCTCTCAAACTCTTTGTCTAACACTTAACCAGTTCTCTTCAAACCCTAGGTCACCAAGGTCATTTAATTTTTCCTTCAAACTTGGCAAGTGAGATTCCCAATGGATATAGGCCAACAAGGTGAATCCATCAAGACCAATTTCATCTTCTGGAGCTTCTTTCTCTCTCCTCAGCGGGAATTTTTCTGGAGCAGTGCAAATATGGCTGAGAGGCACTTTTGGCAGATTGATATCTTCTTACTGAAAGACTTTTTGGTCAGGCTAATTATATGGTTGACTGCACCATACTAGAATCTAGATATCTACACTCTCATAATATTTTTATCATCGTCCTGTGAGCTATGGCAGGCATTTCCCTAAGCCCAGTTAGGTAGATTTTACCAATAATTCCATACTTGGACAATTTTTTATCTTCTCCTAGTCTTGGTCTAATTTTCCTAAACAACAATTTTTGTTGTTTTTGCATGTTTTTGCAGGTCTAATTTCCCTAAACCACATTTTTTTCACGTTGGGCATGCATTTGAGTAAAGCAATCCAAAATTGACTTGCTTCAGTAAAATCCTCGCACATGGCTAATTTCATTTTCCCATACCTCAACCTGTCATACACGTGTTGAATGTATTGAGTGTAAAATATGTCATATAATCGTATAAACCTGTAAATGGCAGTTTTCACTTTTCCCTACCTGTCATATTCTAAACTTTCAACCAAATGTCAAATACATCACTTAAAAAACCATCATATTCGATGATTCGATGAACTTGAATCGAGTCGGATTCTGACGGCATTGAGAATGATTGCATCACCCAGACATGAACTCAGCATTTCATCATGATTAACCTTTTTTCCCACCTTTCAATTATTCCAAGAGCCAACATAGTACACATATCTAGATTTGTCCTGACCCCATGGATTCCTTCCTAGAAGCTGCAGTCAATTACCAATCATGTTGCTTCTTATGTAAGATTGATAAATAGGGGCCATTGTTATCAGTAGGCTATGCAGTATTCAATCCATTCTCTATGTTCATTAATTTTTGTCCAGTATGGTTGTATATGTGCGCAAATTTGAGTTCACTGATAGTATGACTGAAATGGGTAGAATCGGAAAGAATTGGAGACAGTCTCATCTGGGTTCGATGGATTTCATTTCCAGTTCCATTCCATCTTATTTTTTTATGTTCGTTTCACATTACTTTTACATCACTCAGTGAATTATTTCCTGCACTGAGCCAGCACCCTGTCCCTCTTCAACAATCAAAGCATTCCCTCTCGGTGGCATAGCAGGATTGATTTCTTCAATTCTAGCTTTTAATTTGTCCACATCAGATGGGTATTGCATGTTGTTTTCTGCTGATCCTTTGTCTATGGCATTTATCTATTCCTTACCATTTTCTTCTTTCATTGGTATTTCCCTTTTCTCCTTAGATACCTCTCCCTCACTGTGCATCTCTATTATAATTCTTCTCTACTCACATCTCCCATCCAGATAATTGGAATGCAACTTCCTCTTCTACTCCCTTTCTACCCCTAGTGTTGAAACATGTCCACTTCAGCCCTGTTTTCCCCCCTGTGTTGCACTGTCATGTTTTCCTTGTTCCACAGTAGTTGGTATCTTCGTTTGAAGCCAGGAAAGTACAGCAGAGGACGGGTTGGCTTGTGGGTGAATCGACATTTCAGTTTCACTCAAATGAAATCCACTTGTAACATGGTCAATCCGACCCTTGAGGTCTATAAATAGAATTTAATAGGTAGTAGGGACAGTTATTATTGAAGGAGTTGTTTGATGTTACTGATTCAACTGTAAACTATCCCTCTGCTCTGTAATGAAATCATAATATAATAAAAAATGCTCTTGGGCCCCTTTTAAAACTTTCTTGAGTATTGATCTGGTTATATTTTTGCATTATCTCTGTTTCTTTCCTCGGAATGTATTATATATGTTATGTTCTCATTTATTAATTTCTGCAAGTAACGATGATGATTTATATTATAATAAAAAAGATACAGACGATACAAACTTGCAGAGCCATGAGATTGGTTTCCAAACTATGATGCTAGTCAACAAGAAACTAACATTTACAGTTGTTATGTTCTCATTTCAAATGTTGGATGCATTCTTATTTCACAATAGAAGTTATGTCTAAAATTAAAACTATACTAGTCTAATTAGGTTTTTGTATGCAAACTTCCAAATTTCATACCTACAGTGTACTTCAATTGGAATTGGTGTGCATTTTTAGTTCTATCCATGAAAAATTGGAAAATACTATCAATTGTTGTTTTGGATGACTTGGATTTTACTGTAGATCTTACAATTTACAGATATGAGTAGAAAAGGTTGGTATGTCTATGTTATAGTGCAATTTATTCAATATAACATGAAATGATGATCTGTCAATTCATTTGTAGAATATATTTCAAGAATATTTCATATGTCAATTCATTTGTAGAATATATTACGATGAATATATTTCATCATTTGTAGTTTCATGCACACTTCTCAGTATGGGTTGCACATTAAACTATCTTAGATATAGGGAAAATGCACATATGGATTACACATTACACTTGTATTACACATTAGAAACACATTAACTATATCAAAATATATGCATTTCCAAGAAATACTGACAATTTATATTACAACAATATTAGTATGTACATAGACATCAAATGTACACCATATTATTTTAGAAATCTAGGTTGCTTGGAAGTTGGGAGGTTTTTTCAATTCCTCCTTTTTAGAATAAGAAAATTCTCTATAGCTTCTCTTTCCTTTTCCAAAACCCTCCAGTTCTACAGAAGCTTCATCGGGCATATGTTTTAATTGTTTTTCTTGCTCTTTCACTTTGTTTGCGAGATTTATCACTTTTGTATGCAATCTATCTTTTTCTTCTAGGCATTTCTTCAACATCTATATATATTTTTCTGATTTGAGTGCTCATCTTCCTTTCTTTTAAGATCAGCATCTATCCACTTCAGGTCAGATTGAACTGCACTTAATTTTCTCTTGACCTATTGTACCTCCTTCTCAAGCTCCTGTGCGCTCAAATTGCTACCAGATGGAGTATACAAAATTGCTTCTACCACAGGTTTATTCTGCAAAGCTTTAATTTGGGATTTCAAATATTGTATCTCACTATCACATCCCAAATGTAGTGATTTTCCCTTCTCCAATAGTTTTTGGTGAAGGCCTCTAATTTTGGCCTCCTTCTCCGCTATCTTCTTCTTCAATGTTGGATCTGATGAGCCAAATGTAAACTCTACAACATTAATTGTTGAAGCAGCTTCATTCAAGTTCTTCGCTCTTTGTTGCAAGGACTTCTGAAACTAGAGTAAGCTCTCCATAGTTACATCACCTAGTTTTGTATTGCCAAAAAAATTTGGTGTGATGGCCTTTTTAACCTCCACTTTGGATTCTTTTGTTGTGCTGACCTTTTTACCCTTGATTGTTGATTCTTCTAGTGTGCAGACCTGTTTACCCTTGACTATTGATTCCTCTGGTGTGCAGACTTATTTACCCTTAACTGTTGATTTGTTTGTTGTGCAAACCTATTTACCCTTGACTGTTGATACTTCTGGTGTGAAGACCTGTTTACCCTTGACTATTGATTCTTCTGGTATGCAGACTTGTTTACCCTTGACTGTTGATTTTTTTCCTCTTCCAGCACTCTTAGCCTCGAGAGTTGCTAAAATCCTTTCAATTCTCTTTTTTTTTAGCAACTCATTTTTTATTTTAATTGTTTTAATCAATTTTTCCAATCTTGCTTCATATTCTACAGTCTCATTTTGTTGTTTAATGATCATTTCTCTCAATTTCCTTTGAAACTCAACCTTCAAACCTGCAATAAATGTTTTTTTTTCTTCTATTCTTGCTAAAGTTCTACTTCCTTACCAAATATAGTCTTCAGTGGTGGCATGTTCAAAACTTTAGGCCTGTTTTCAGCTCATTTTCAAGTCTCCCTATATTTTCCTCTTCTTTTTTCTTTTGAGCCTGATACATGTCTTTCAGTCTGTCAAGGTCAAAAATCGATTCTGCTAGAACTACGGTAAATTTAGAACATTGATCCTTAATAAGTTGATCCTTCTAGCCAATTATTTTTTCAATTTCCATAATTCTTTTCTCTAAACCTGTAACACGATGTACCAAATCAAGAATTTGGACATCATTAGTTCTGCACAATTCGTTGCTAGCTTTGAAGGAATCCTCCCACAAGGTAGATTGTTATTTGAAATGTACCATTTTATCAAATAAAGAAAAAAAAATCTACCATCAAAAGAATATTTGGCATGAATTAGGTCTTCATCACTCATTGGTGAACGATCCATATCATTGTTCACAAATTCCTCCCATTGATTTGCATTTTCATTTCCATGCATTCCAACCAAATTTGTGACAGCAACATCTTCAAGGGAAAGTGAAGGCGTGTCATTTCCCACGGGTTCCATATTGTCCTCTAAAGGTTGGTCAATCTTATTTTTCCAGTTGAGTCACCCATTGAAGAAGCAGATTATGATTGATCTATCTAGTTTTGGATATGGTTGATAAATAAATTTGGGCTCAATCCACGCTCAATCAATCACCAATAACCTTGTCGCAACTATAGAAAATGTGCCAAAAATGCATGAGTTGACCCGTGCAATGAAAGTTGGCATTAGTTTGGAGGGTGTGCAAATATCGCCATATATCGTCGATATAGAGACGAAAGTTCCCCTAAAATTAAAAATGTCGATATTGCTACGGTTTTTCCACCATGATAAAAAAAATGAAGTATTAATCCACGAATTTTCAAAACGTGGAAATATTTCGTGGAAAATCCGACCAAATGTATTAGTGCTTGTAGGGTCTCCCGATATACACAAGGTATGTGGAAGATCAAATCCGTAATAGTGTTGTCTAATGCACAACCATTCAAAAGGGGCCCTCTAATATATAATCGAGTATGTGAAGTACCTTTCAATATACCTGAAGGGTATGTGAAAGGTCGTTCTATATATCGATGGTACGAGGAGGAACCGTGCAGACCTCGGGATGTAGTGCAGACATGTAACGACAACTGCTATGTTTAAAGACGTTGGAACATGTCTCTATCCTATCACTCAAATTACTATAAATTTTAGCCTAAAACTACCGCTTATTTTATCTGAATGGTTAGTCAAATTTTGTGAGGTGTATTTTTTCAAAGTGGAAATTTAATCTATATGTGATGCAACTTTTTCCATCAATGAGAACTATCTAAAGTACGGAAGAGATCATTTATTTTTCCTTCAAAACACACACACAAATCCATTGCTACTTTCACCAACTCAACACAAGGCCTAACAAGCAATTCTTCTAAAGAATTATTCAAACATAAAACATTTCACCAATAATAATTCTAACTCTCTGATTTAAGAAAAGAAAAGGAAGCCTCTAATTATCAAAATTAAATCTACTCAATCCCACCAAAAAGACCTACTTGTCTAAATCACTCATGCAAGCCAATAATAAAACGTTCCTATGCATAAAGAAGACAAGATAGCTAGCTTCTTTTCATATTTTCAAATATAATTCTGAACATAAAGGACCTAAAGCATCTTGGAACAAATGGATTTGAGAGAGGCTATAAATTTCCCTTTTCAACATAAAATTTTTCACATTAATCAAGAAATCCAAAACTAAGCTTTCACACTATTCCTTTTCACTATGATTTCTCCACTAAAAGAGGAAATAAACATTTTGCATGAGCTCAACAAGTGGGAATCAGAATATCAAAACCCTCAAACTCAGCAATCCAACAGTCAAGAAAAACACACTACAATGTTTTAAAGAAATCCACACATGAAAATAAAAAAATAAAAAAATGCAAGCAGCTTAAGAACCTACCTCGTCGCACAGGAGAGAGATGCACCAAAGTGTTGTAAAAGGGTCGGCGCTTTTTTTGCACTGCACTAAGGTGTTGTCGATACTCTATTCAAACTGCAACAAGGCGTTGTCGATGATCAACCTTGGGAGGAAAAAGGCGTTAATGGAGAAATGACGCTCTGTCAAACTGGAGTATGTGCGTCAGTCGACCTAGAAATGCAAAAAAAATTAAAGATGTGTAGAGAGAACCAAAAGCTAGAATAAGATGGACAGACAGAAATAAAGAAAATTCCAAACATAGGCATTCAACAAAGCAACAAGATGGATCACTCACCTTATCAGCTGAAAAGAGATAAGGAAGAAAATGTAAATTTACAAGTGAAAAAGTTACCAAGTCATAGATCCAACAGGATCTACTCTAGATATGACTGGATCTGCCCCAAATCTGGCTGGAGTAAGCTGTCCCCCGTGGACTCACCAATTTTGTTTCAAGGAATTTTGCAACCGATACATCTCTTGTTCCTCTACCCTGTGTGATGAAAGTGTAGAACACAAGAAACACAGTAGCATATCCTTCCCCTAGATAATCAATTTGATCAACATGAAACTAAACTCATACTTCATATCTGGGTACTCTTTGTCTTCATTCCAAAGTCCCTCTTGTGATCTTTAGTACCTGCAAAAGAGATCAAAATACAAAAGCACAACATGATATCATCATGACAAATCAATCATCTATGTTAGTGATCAAGGAGTCTAACAACTTTTATCTGATATTAACACACATTAAATACGGTAAATGGTAATACTTTTGTATTAGTGATAAAAGAGAGTAAAGTTACAACCATAAAGCCTTGATGTTGCTAGCTTTATCCTATACAAAATATCTACAATCCTTCACACTTACAACAATCTCTTCACACATAAGCTCACTCTATCTTCCCTCTAAACCAGAACTTAGTCCAATAGCATAAGGGTGCTTTCTTTGGCCTCCCCTCACTCACTCCATGAAGGATTCATTTATAGGCCAAATTACATGATCTTCACTTAGGGAATGGATAGGAGGTGATCACAATAGGTGAGGAAGGTGAATAACACCTCTCCCTATCTAGTAGGAACCAAATCCATGGAGGATTTCCCAAGGAAACTTATAGAATGTTCTTTTTTTCATGTTTTAGTTCAACCGGTGCACCTTGCTCAAGGTGGAAAAGCGTCGATGTTTTTTTCTCAACAAGGAAGAGCGCCAATAGCGCCTATTTTTAGAAGACAAATAGGATTCGGCACACTTTTCTCCACTGGATAGAGCACCAATGGCGCTCTGTCATAATTGACAAACAACATCAGTCATCCTAGGGTTGGAAAAAAAGTAACCAGAGGAATCTCAGGCTATGGCGCTTTATGAAGGGTCATCAGGCACTAGTGGACTTTTCAGGTGCAACAGTATGAATCTAGCTCGTGATTTGGAGGTTATTCCTTAGAAAAAACTAGGACTAATATGAATCCAACACATGATTTGGAGGTATGAATTGAGCCCGTGATTTGGAGGTATGAATTCATCCCATGATTTGGAGGTTATTACTCATCCCACCCAAATATAATAACCCTGAATATTTATATCACTATGTCAAATTGAAAATCCCCCTTGATCCTTAATACAAGGAAATATATTTTTGAGGTTTTTAGGAGTGTTCAAACCCCCAATATGAATGGACGTGATATGAAATTTCCTTTGTAGTGAACCCCCCATGAGGGTTAGGGAGGGGCACAAAGTGAGAGAGGGGGACTCGGGGTTAAGTGTAGGTGGAGGAGTATGGGAGTGAGATATCCACTGTAAAAAAAGAAATACATTCTCCTTTGTCAAATCATGGGAAACAATAGGAAGATTGGTGTTTGGAGGAAATAGCTATGGAATATCTACTAAATCAAGGTGTCCTTGAAAGAATGAAACCAAATCATTATTTGAATACATCAAACCTCTTGCACAAGGTTTTAATGTAAGGAAATCTTCAAAAAGGGTTGAGAAGACCATAATAGTCCAATGATTCCTTTCCATTAACTTGGCCCAATTACTCATCGAAGCGGGAAGGAGAAAATTTAGAGAGCCTCATCCCTTATGATATTCCCACCTTCAGTTATGAGGGGGGTATTCTTGCAAATATTGTTAAGTTTTCTGGACCATATGTAGTTACTTGTAGAAGAATAGTCCAAAAAATGTGCAGTTGTGATAACAAGCTTACTATATGTTGAGTCTAATACTATATGTAAGAACCACTCAACAAACTCTAAGAAAGAAAGTTCTGTAATTTTAGGATCTAGATTCAACCTTCCAGAGGATCTAAATATATAATTTCCTTCTAAGTAGATTCGAGAATGAAATAATATTTGGTGGCACTTCTAAGCTCCTTGAACCATTTGGTCAACCACGATATGTTCGACTCCTTTTACGAATGATAAATTCTTCTGTAGAAGATAGAATTTGATACACTTTTCAAATCTATGTTGTTGGAAGAACTTACATACTTCAACAAAGGAGTGCTTTGAAGTGAATTGAAAGTCCTTCCCATTTTTAGCAATAAAACAAAGAATTTCAACGTATAGATTTTTAGGTAGACCTTTCAACCAGCCAGATGACCGAATATAGGGAGAATACCAATTGAAGTTGTTATAACTCTCAAGTTGATATAAAAGTCTTGTTTATCAAGGTAAGGACAGACTATGTGTACATTACAAGAAAAAAAATGATTGTGGTTGCTTTACTGACCTCTAACCCCTTACCACCACCCAATGTCTCTCCCTTCACTCAGATTTCACTATGTGTCTCTCTCTAACCCATTGACACCCCCTCACGCCCCTTTCTCTACCTCTAACCCCTTACCACTCCTTCCCCCTCTACCTTTAACCCCTTATCACCTAAAATTCTTTTTAATGTTATAATGAGCAAATAATAAAATAAATGTTATAATTGGAAAATAATAAAATTGTAAATTTAGATATCACACACACGTTTTATAAAACTACAACATGTGTGAGTTTTGTTTCGGCGAGCTTAATATTTGACTTTAAAAAAAATGTATGTGTGTTTCTTGGCACTATGGCCAAACCTATGCACGTTCTAGTGTGGTGTTTCTATGCGTATGTATCTGCTTCGGACTTTGCTTTGGATTCATCATGCCTTTGGTTTGGAGTATGATAAACCATTGCTAATTGAGCATTACATCCAATTTTTCATGATGCTTGTGTTTAGGCGTTGGTTACAGTATGGTACATGCCATAATTTGTTTATGAAATTTTAGATACATGTAGGGTAATTTTTTGCAAATTCCAAATATGTAATTTTTAAATATGACACATATTTTTCTATTTCTTCTTATTTTTCTTTTGTAAAGACTCCTTAACTCAAAAAACACATTGTTAGTGTTTCGTCTATAACTCTTTTGTCTCTTTACTATTTTGCAAAAAAATGTATGGTGCATTAAAGGAAACCAACCTCTACGTGCTATAAAAAGAACATTTCGAAATAATTGCATTTAGACCTTCAAATTATGCACCCACACTTGGTAAATTGTTTTTGAGGTTCCATCACTTAGATAATTAAAAATTTATTATTATTATTATTATTATTTGGAAACATAGCGGTGCACTAGTATTGGTTGTTCTTTGTATGTCTACCAGTTTTCATAAGTTGATTCCATTAGGAACTCAAAGGTTGCACCACAAAATCATATACCTTATAATTTGCCCCAAAAATAAATAAATAAAAGTGTATGTTAAAAAATATCAAACTTTAGATAGTTAAGCACGTTTTCAATAAAAAAGAATTATATATTCGGAAACGTCATTCAAATTCCTACATTTCATATTTTTACTCATCGCAAGATTCATTGTGTATGTGTCTCAAAATATCCATGTAATTTTAGGGATGTCTATTTTTTCAGTTTTCTATTGCATCTAACATGTCAAAAGAGACCCTCGTCACTTTGCACACACCCATCTGTATTACCGCAATTTTGATAGTGAATGATTTAAGGCTTTTGTCTTGAAATGTGATGCTTTTGGAAAAGGTATTGGAGTCATGTTCATGCCATAGGTACCTACACAAATAAACAATTATGTGACTAAAAGTTGAGAAAGTTCAGCTATGAAAAATGAATGATGACCATCATTCATGTTGTCAATACATGAGACCCATAACTCATTGAGGGGAATTCTAGGTCAAGCTCACCATCATAGCTTGAAGTACTTTTTGGAGCAGTGGTTGTCGTCACTAGATTGACACAAGTGGGTCACTTAGATGGTAGGTTATGATCATATGATCATGTGCAAGAAGATAAAAGAGAATGTCATGGTCAATGCTTTGTATAAGAAATATGAGAAGAAAGGATCCCTCTTTGCCTTGTCCTTACTAGTACTGGATTATGTTGAAAAGGTATGAAAAGAATAATTGGGAAATGACACAATGGTTTAACCAATCCAATTACTTGAGGACCCTAACTCCCCTATTGGCTATAGTTTTTTTTTCCTAGGGGAATCAACAACTAGGGGAAGTGTCGATACTCTCGTGACACAGGGTCTAGAGATCCAATCCCACTACCACTATACCCCTAGGTGCATCCACTGGGCCTGAATCATGGAACATGGGAAATTTTGGTGGGGATTTGAACATGAGACCTTCCATTTACAACCATTTACAGGATTTCAACTTTACCACTTTCTTTGCCCCCCCCATGGGCCCCTATTGGCTATAGTTAGTAGCAATACACCTTGTGACATAAAATACATTTTTTGATACAAAATTATGCTTTAAAGGAAAGAGTGTTAGGAGAGTTGCATTCATATCCTATAGTAGGTCACTCTAACTTTCAGAAAACACAATGTTAGGTCTCGGTTACATGTGAACACAACCAAGAATTTTTTCTCAATATTATAATCATTAATAGATTGGTTGGGTGACGAAAATAACTTGAGTTAAAATGTAAAAAGGGATTTTCATTGTAACTAGTGGAGAATTTATTTCCCATCTCCATCCCACATGGCATAAATGTGGAGTCTAAATATTCTACATTTTCAACTTTTTTTCGAGCATAGTCTTATTAAACATTTTTCGTGCATATTTTTTGTCTTATTTGGAGTTTGTTTGAAAATCTTTAAAAAATATTAGAATCGCATATATTAGCTATGTAAATTGCATAATTTGGGTTCTGTAAGGGTATTAGAGGGTGTTGAATCTATTTATCCATTCAAAAACACAATTTAAACACTTCCAGATTTGGATTTTACCAAAAAAATTACCTAATTCCGACCAAAACCAACATAGATTAAATAGACTACTCCTAGGATAAATAGATGGTTATGGAAGTCATTAAAAATGTCTTTTCTTAATTTTATCTTGTAAACCCCTCTCTGAGTTCCTAAAATTTGTGATTACATAAAAAGCAAAGGGAGTGAATTATGTGGCTCCATTCCCACCATGAACAAAAGATGCTCATGTAATGAATGATGGTCAAGGGAGGCTCATGTAATCAATCCTTTGATTAATAATAAAACATACTTAACATTGATTAAATCAATTGTGTATTTTTTTATGTTGGTTTATAGATGCAAAATGTTTCATTGCATAATATAAGTTAAGTGAGTGAGTTATATGGCTAAGGGAGACTAATATAATTAATCAATACTTTGATTCAAAATCAAACATATCTAAGATTAATTATGTCTATTGTATATTTTTTTGATGTTGGTTTTATAGTTGTAGAATCCTTGGTTGAGTGGCAGGAACAACAAGGGAAAATTATGGTTGGTTTATCCTGGGGATAAGGAATATTTTTTTTCTACTGTAGTTTTTTTTATTTCTATAGGATAGGCGTGCAACATTTCTTTGTTTCTACATGAGTTATTTTGGATTCTATAGGAATGATACACAACATTTTTGTGAGTGATTGGTTGATTTCTTTAGTCCACAATTCAGATATGGCTCTAGAGATGAAGAATTCAGAATGTTTTCATAGATTTTCTTTATTTCAAAGACATGAGGTTGCATAAAATTTTATGGTTGACATGTCTGATCTGTGCAATACATACAACGATCTAAAGTTAAATAGTTGCAGGTGGTACCATATCCACTTCTAGATGCACCATTTGGCAAACAAAGTTTGGAATATTGGATTATACAAGTCATTGACTAAAGAAGAAGTTGATCTAGATATTGTTGATTGGGGGTTGCAGGGCCCTCATCTCTTTCATTTCAATTTGATATACCAAGCAAAGGTTCATCCATAGCATTTCATGCATAAAGGAGAGGCCCTAGTCCTATTGGAAATATTAATTACTCATAGATATACTTCACATCTCAGTCGAATTGGTTAGAGTCCATAGAAGTACACTCTATGGCAGTGCGTCTATCAGGTTGAGGAGTTCACCTCTCTCCATATTTAAGCAGTCAAATTGTATTTCTGAAGTTAAGTTCTCATGTATAAATTTATCACAGTCTTTAATGTAATTCGGTAGCTTCCAAGAGAAGCATATTTTACTCTTTTGTATAAGAAGAAGAAGAAGAATGAAAAATAGTGAGAAGAGAAGAAAAGTGAGAGAGTGCAAGAGAGACATAGAAGAACATAGTAAGAAGAAGTGGAGAAGAAGAAAAAATATGATAAGAGTTCGAGAAGCTCAAGCTTCTATGTTTTGGAAAGTGTTGAGAGACAAAGCTTTATAAAAGGTGAAACATCCTTGTAAATTTCCAAGTTTGTAATTGTGGTTGTATTTCTTTGTTATATCACGGCAATATATATAAATCCATAGTTTATGGTTGAATGCATGTCTTATTTGTTCAACACATATTATCCAAAATTACTTGTGTGAATGTTGTTTACATTTACCATTTTTTGAAAGGAAAAAAGAATCCACAAAATATTTCACAGTGTAAAATTCTAGGTTTTAACCGCATAGCTCTCGACACAAGTCTTACTTAATACTTTGGTTATATGATATTGTGAGCTTGTCGCAATATAGTTGTGTCGAGTTTTATCCCAAGTTACAGGTTGGTGAAAAGTTTTTTTCATATTATAAGTATTTATATTAAGAAATCCCTCTTTATAAAGTTCCGCAAAAAAAAAATTGTCGAATTGGGATTTGGTCGCAACCAAAAGTGTCGTGGTAAAATCCCATCGAAGTCAAGTGGGTGTCTATCTAGGTAAAAGTGTGTCAGGTCAAAATTCCATAAAAGGGTGTCTCTATAAAAAGTGAAATTTGATTCATGTCACAGTGAAGTCTACCATGCACTAGTCTGTCACAGTGAATTCTATCGCAAACTTCCTCGTCGTAGTAAAACTATGTCACAATAAAACTCTATCGTAGTAAATTTCGGTCGCAATTATTTTGGTCGAAGTTAACCCATCGAGTAAAAGGTGGGGTTTCCAAAGGCATTCTCTCACAATATCTAGTATCAGATAAGGTTTAGGAAAGAAACCTTGTAATAAAAGGGAAAAAGTAATTCTCTAAGGAAAATAAAAATGGCATCCACTTCTAGTGCACATATTTCAAGCTTACAAACTCCAATTTTCTGGGAAATAATTATGAGTATTGGTATCTAACAATGAAGGATTTGTTCAGAGGTCAAGATGTATGGGAGAGAGTCCAAAATGGCTATATAGAACCAACATATTAGGTGGCATATAATAATCTCACACAAGCTAAGAAGGATGCCTTGAGGTAATAGAGGAAGAAAGATGGAAATGCTATGTTCTACATACACCAAACCATGCATGAAAGCATACTCCCAAGAGTAGTAGCAACAAAGATCGCTAAGGAGGCATGGGATACATTGGAAACCTCATGTCAAGGATTGGACAAGGTAAATACTTCTAAGTTGCATATTTTTAGAAGATATTTTGAATCTCGATCAATGAAAAAGTTCTTAAAAGTATTCCCCATAAATTTGAATCCTTGGTCATGACCTTGGATGAAAACAAAGACATGTCACAGTTTATGATTAATGAGCTACAAGCCTCACTCATCAATCATGAACATAGAATCAGTAGATCAAATACATCATTAGAAGGTGCATTCGCAGCACAGTCATCCATAAGTCATGGAAGAGGCAGGGGGAGATATAATAGTAAAGGTAGCGGAAGAAGTTTTTCCAGAGGAGGACACAACAATAGTCCCAAAAATATCGCGGGTGGAGGAAAAAATCAGAACCCCGGTCATCCAAGTGGTCACAGGTTTGATAAGTAAAAAATATAATGTCCTTATTGCAAGAAATTTGGTCATTATGCATATGAATGCAGGAAGAAGCAGTATGACCAAGGAAGGAAAAGCAAAAAACAGTTGAGCACATGTGACATGGTATTTAGATTCAGGTTGCAGAAATCATATGACTGATAATTTAAATTTGTTTACCAGTCTAGATAAATCAGTTCAAACTTATGTCACACTTGGAAATAATGTCCAAGTCAATATTTTGGGAAAATGTATTATTGGTATTATAACCAAACATGGGGAGGGAAATATTATGCTTGATGTCTGTTATGTCGAAGGTATGAAACACAATTTTTTGACCATTGGACAACTGATATAGAAAGTTTATAAAGTCTACATGGAGGAAAACCATTGTGTGATTAAAGACTTGAGTCTAAGAAACTAGTGGATAGAAAAAGTACCAATGACAAGCAATCACTTGTTTACTTTGAGGATAGTTCCAGATATGAAAGGAAAGTAAAATACATGAGTTGCATTCAAGGTAGAAAGCAAAGAAGAAAACAAGCACTACAACAAGAAAGAAAAGTACAACACTAAAATTTAAGCAGCATTTCAATCAGAGGTTCAGGATGAGTCCTAGCTGTGGCATTTCAGATTTGGACATCTGAATTATGGTGGGCTGAAGATACTTCACACAAAGAATATGGTGAAGGGGTTTCCATTAATCGGCAAACCAAATAGAGTTTGTGAACACTACATTTTTGGAAAGAAACATAGAGAGACTTTTCCAATCGAAAAGTCATACAGAGCATGCACACCACTTGAGATCGTGCACTCTGATATTTGTGTACCAATGTAGACATCATCCATGGTAGGATGAAATTATTTTATTACTTGTATTAATGACTTCACAAGAAAAACATGGGTATAATTTATGAAACATAAATCTGATGCATTTAGTTGTTTTCAGCAGTTCAAGGCACTTGCAGAGAACCAAAGTGGATACAACATCAAAATCCTAAGAACAGACAAAAGCGGTGAATGTGTCTCAAATGCCTTCCTAAATTTTTGCAAGACCCATAGCATACACAAACAATTCACTGCACGATATACACCTCAGCATAACGGTGTCACGGAGAGAAATAATAGAACCATTATGGAGATTGTGTGTAGCATGATGGCATCCAAGCATTTCTCAAATGAATATTGGGTTGAAGTAGTCGTGATTGCTATATATATTATGAACCAATGTATGACAAAGAACATGAAGAACAAAGTCCCTCAAGAAGCATGGACAGGTATGAATCACAGTGTTTCTCTTTTAAAAAAAAATTGTGTCACATATGCTCATGTTCCAGATGAGATGAGAAAGAAACTAGAAAAGAGGGACAAAATTATATTTTTATTGGTTACTCTGAAGACACAAAATCATACAAGTTGTATGAACCTATCGCAAGAAAAGTAATCATCAGTAACGATGTTCAAATAGATGATCTTCAAACATTTGAGGAAGTTGTTTAAGATGAATTATGGGCATAATCCATGGATGAAGAAATAGAATACATTGAGAAGAACCAAACATGGGAGCCGGTAGATGTACTGAAGGATAAAGATGTAATCAATGTTAAATGGATTTACAAGACCAAGAAAGATGTTGATGGGAATGTGCAGAAGCACAAGGCAAGAATGATCGCAAGAGGGTTCACACACCTGCTCTCCATAGACTTCAATGAAACTTTTGCACCTACCACACGCATGGATACAATTAAAATATTTTTGGCCATTGTTGCACAAAACAAATGGCATGTTTACCAAATGGATGACATTTTTGTATGGTTATTTGTAGGAGGAAGTGTATGTGGAACAACCACAAGACTATGAATTTCTAGGACAAGAGCACAAAGTGTACAGAATGAAAAAGGCACTCTATGGTTTGAAGCAAGCTCCTAGAGCTTGGTACAGATGTATGGATTCCTATCTCGCCCAGAATGGATTTCAAAGAAGTGAAAGTGAACCAACGTTGTACAACAAAATTAATGAGCAAGGTAACATGTTAATTTCCTACCTGTATGTAGATGATTTAATATTTACTAGTGATTTTGGCATAAAGGATTTTAGAAAAGTCATGGAAAGTGAATTTGAAACGACTGATTGGGCTTGTGAATTTTTTCCTAGGAATTGAAGTCCAGCAGTCTGAAAGTGTTATATTCATATCAAGGTCGAAGTATGCAAGTGCACTTTTAAAAAGATTCAATATGTATAATTTCAAGGTAGCCCCAACACTAGTAATAATAGTTTTAAAATTGAGCAATAGATTGTTTAAAAGGTTGGTTGGTAGCCTTTTGTATTTAATTGCGACAAGACTAGACATCATGTATGGTGTAAGTATGATCTCAAGAATCATGGATTCACCAAAATACTCTCATTGGAAAGCAGGTAAGAGATGTTGGAGTTTGTGCAACTTCAAAAGATATTCTTATTGTTATTGTATTGTACCTCCTATAGGAGATGAAATTATCGTAATCAATCACACAAACCTTAGAAGAAAAATGTAGACCTTGGGGAGAAAAAAAAGCATAGAAAAGATAAAATAAATTATAAAATATAAAATATATTAATTCCCCAAGAGAAGTCGACCCCAGTCAAAATATTAGTGGAAAAACTATATAAATAGGAGGCACCCCTCCTCATTATTCCCCACAGCAGCACAGTGAAGTTTCCAATTTTTTTGGGAGAGAGAAGTTTGCATATATTGTTGAAGAAGACAGTTTTCAGGGTTTCTATCTTTGGAAATATTTTCCATATTTTCTCTTTCTTCTTCATGGTACTCTGATCTCAGAATTATCATCTCTAGACGAAGGCTGTTGAGTTTTATCCCATTTGGGTTTCCCAGGATACAAACAATACTCATGTTATTGTTCTGTACTTTGTCTATCTTCTAGTGACCCTATTGATAAATACAATTAAGATCTATTGCTATAATCTTATGAGAATCTAACATGGTATCAAATAAGTGCTAGAAGAATCCATTGTAGGAACTCTGTTGGAAACCTATTGGAACTAGGGTTTCTCTTTCAAGGTATTCACTCAACCTTTTTGGAAGAAAAATATCCTTGGGAATTTTTCTCTAAGGAGGGCACATATTTTTGTGAAAATAGAATCAATTTTGAGAATTTTCAATTTTTGACCTAATTTTGCAGCTATAACAGAAATTAGGGTTTCAATTTTTGACCTACTCCCTCCACAATTTTGTATCAACTCTACCTCTTATCAACTCACCTCTCTAGGTAGGGCACATATATCTATGAAGTTAGTTTTTCAAAACTCCAAACTTTAGTTTTGACCTAGTCTCTACTAGTGTTTTCGATCTAGATCTATAGTCAAGATGATCAGCATGAAGATTGAAGATCGTCTGGAAGGACCTTCCAACTTCATTCCCTAGAAGTCTAGGGTTCTTCTCCTACTAGAATAAAATGGTGTATTACAGTTTGTAAATGAAAAGGGCCCAGAACTAGAAGTCGGAGAAGACAAGCCTCACTGGAGGAAGAATAATGCCAAAGCAAGAAGGATTTTGGTGGACTCAGTTAGAGACCACTTGGTTCCTCAGATATCGGAAAAGATGACAACAAGGAAGATGTTAAAAAACTTGAATAATATATTTGAACACAGTAATATCAATGTGACTCTCACATTGAGGAATAAACTGTGGAATATGAATATGACGAAGTCTGAGAATATTGCCTCATATTTCATGAGGATCACTGAACTCCGGGACAATATAAAGTCCTATGGAGACAATATTGAAGAAAAGGATATTTTTATGGACACCTTAAATGATCTCCCACCATATTGGGATTCTTTTATCCAAACTATAATTGGTCGAACCAAGATGCCCAAATTTGATAAGCTAGGGTAGAATTCACTCAAGAAGAAACAAGAATCACAACACACTAAAGACTTCATGCCGCTCAACCTGAGGAGAACCAATCATTCATATCTCATGCCAAGAAAGGGAAGGGAAGGGGAAGGAAGTCCTTGAATCACAAGCATCAAGATAAGAGATCGATTCCTCCCTCGGATCAGAAGAAATAAGAGAAGAAGGACTTATCTCAGATACAATGCTACAAATGCAAGAAATGCGATCATTATGCCAGTAGATGCCGAAGTTCAATCAAAAGGAAACATGAATCTTCAACTATTGATGGAGAAGATGACCCTCCTCACAAGGAGCCAAGGAAGGATGATTTCTCATATTTCTTATTATCAAAAATGATATAAAGATACAAACTGTGATGATCGTCAATCAAGCATATGAAGATTAGTGGACTCTGACAGTGGGATTCCACCCACAAAACTACGACAGATAAGTATTTTATTTTACATGCTCTAGTAGATTAGATCTAGTTGTTTTTTAATATGTTTTACACAGATCTACATTTCTAAATTCTAGTAGTTAAATAGCCTATCATGCTGCACAACCCATCTAGGATGACGACCCCTTTATAACATACTAGATTATACACTCTTAATGGTATGATTTAATGGAGACCATAAGCATCTGGATATTGGCCTTATGTGTGTTGTGTCGAGCATTGACTAAAAGGTTGCCTACATTATTTTGTTAATACATTCATTATGAAATATTGCTAACCATATGATGGGATTTGACTTGTAGGGAATGCCATTATATACAAGGGGAATCGATCCCATTGATATACTGATGGAATGGAAGAATAAAGCTTCTAGAAACATGTATTGTGACTCTCAAATGCAGAATAATATCATGCAGAGATTTGGTGATCAAAATCGGAAAGCTTCTATGAATGTCGGTCTATTTGTTGCTTCAACGGGATGTAATCAATGACTTCTAAGAGACAGAGGGATTTATCCCTCAAAGACAAGGATTCTAGTCTATTACATATGATAGAAACCTGATGACACTGTTGTTGTGACTCGAACAAGAAAATTGAATAATCCTTGATGAACCTAGTCATCGCCAAGATGGATAGTTACTTTCCAGTCTACATTCACGTGCCCAAGTTAGAACCTGCAGGAAAGAAGGAAAAATTTGTGGGAAATCGCAAGTCTTCAAAGGATTACTAAATATACATCCCAGGATCGATTCAAATCGAAGTCCGGCAGGATGCAACCTTTGAAGAAGAAATGGATATCTGAAAAGGAAGAGGATCAGATATGGAGATCGATGACGATGAAGATATGAGATCGTCTCCCCCTCTAAAGATTACGAGGGAGTCTAAAGAAAGGAATAAACCGATTAGTCCCATTGATCCAATTGAGCTAGTTGATGCTCCCACATATATGAAAGTAATCCAAAAAATAGCCAGATGGGCACGACATATTTTGCAAAAACTTCGCATGGAGCATATGGGAACATTCAATAATACAAGGCCGTATTGTTTCCAAAGGGTTCTCTCAGAAAGAAGGATTCGATTATGATGAAACATTTACAACTATGGCTTGATACACTTCCATCATATCGATTATTGCTATTACTTCAGCTATGGGATGGAAGTTGTATCATATGGATGTCAAGACAGTCTTTCTCAATGACATTGTTGATGCATTATTTCTTGGGATTAGAAGTATGATAAAGGAAGAAGAATATTTTCCTAGGTCAAGGAAAATACACCATGAATATATTGAAGAGATTTGGAATGTTGCAATGCAATTCCATAGACACTCCGATGGATGCAAATTTGAAGCTGAGAGATTCTGCTTCATATTCAAATTTGATCGATCCCACCATGTATGGCTAGTTGATTGATTCCTTGATGTATCTGAAAAACCTTGGACCAGATATTTGTTTTGTTGTGAATTCCCTCAGTTAGTTCACATGTGAACCGAGGCAGATTCACTAGATTACTATAAAACATGTGCTCAAATACTTACATGGCACTACGGGATATGATCTATGATAGAATTCAGATTGTGACTTGAGATTGCAAGGGTTTACAGAATCATATTGGTCTGGATGCACTACAGATAAGAAGAGCACTTTAGGATGTTGTTTCAGTTTGAGTTCTATAGTAAGTCCCTAGTACAATAGGAAGCAGAACTCAGTAGTTCTCAATAATGCAGAGGTCGAGTATATGGTTGCAAGTTCAGTAGCTCGAGAAGCATTTTGTCTTTGTAAACTCGTTGCAGGATTTTTTAGCCATATTCCAGAGCCAACTATGATTCACCGTGATAATCAGAGTTGTGTGCAGAAATTGGTGAATCTTGTATTTCATGACAAGTCGAAGAACATAGAGATTTAGTATCACTTCATATATGATATGGTGCATAAATGTGCGATCGAGATCCAGTATATTCCAATAGACGACCGAACTGCTAAAGTTCACACCAAGCCTCTTCCCAGGATGAAGCTTGAATACTTTCGCGGAAGACTTGGAGTAGAAGAGAACGTATCCTTCCTTGAGAGGGAGAGATGATTGAGAGACATTTACCATACTTTTTCCCAAGTATCTCTGCTTGTCCAGGTTCTCAAGAAGGTATGGGATAAATCCCATCGACAAATAAGACGGACAGGTAGTAGATGGTCGAGTTCACACAGGTGCCTCTGCTCATCTAGGTGCTCATCCAAGTAAGGGATAAATTCCATCAACAGATGAGTCGAATAGGTAGCACATGGTTATGTGGTTACACAGGTACCTCTACTCGTTTAGGTTCTCATCCATGTATGGGAGTAACCCATCGGTAGATGAGATGAACATGTAGTATATGTCGTAGATGGTCATGCACATTTACTCATTCAGGTTCTCATCAAGGTATGGGAATACCCCATCAGAAGATGAGACAAACAGGTAGTATATGTTCATACATATTTTATTTTCCAGGATCTCTAGCTAGACATGAAAGTATTCCATCGGCAATAGAGACAGATAGGTAGCAGAATATTTTCTCTTAGACATCCCGATAGAACAAATTCATAAATACAACCTTCAGTACATTTAGAGATGATAGAGACAGTATAGATGTATAGTTAAAACCCATATGATCATGATGTTGATAAATACCAACGAGTACCTTCCTTGTTGAGAGGGAGTGTTGGAAATTGTACAACTTCAGAAGCTATTCCTATTATTCTTGTATTGTACCTCCTATGGGAGATGAAATTATTGTAATCAATCATACAAACCCTAGAAGAACAATGTATACCTTGGGGACAAAAAAAATCAACACAAAAGATAAAAATAAATTATAAAATATAAAATATATATTTTCCCCCAAGAGAAGTCAGCCCCAGTCAAAATATTAGTGGAAAATATGTATAAATGGGAGGCGCCCCTCCTCATTATTCCACACAGAAGCAGCACAACAACACAGTGAAGTTCGCAATTTTCTGGGAGAGAGAGAAGTTCACATATACTGCAGAAGAAGATTGTTTTCAAGGTTTCTATCTTTGGAAATATTTTCCACATTTTCTCTTTCTTCTTCATTGTACTCTGATCTCAGAATTATCGTCTCTAGATGAAGGTTGTTGGGTTTTCTCCCATTTGGGTTTCCCAGGATAAAAAAAATACTTGTGTTATTGTCATGTTATTGTTATGTGCTTTGTCTATATTCTAGTGATCCTATTGATAAATAAAATTAAGTTATACATATATAATCTTATGAAAATGTAACAAGATAATTCTAAGGTATGTAAGTGGCACAAAGGACCTTGGAATTACGTATTCAACCTCAGAAAATTTTAAACTCATTCGATACACTGACAACGACAATGGAGGAAACACATATGATAGGAAAAGCACATCTAGACACACATTTCATTTTGGTATAAGTGTTGTATCGTGGGCTTCAAAGAAACATCCCATTGTGACTCTATCTTCAGCAGAAGCAGAGTATGTCGCAACTACAAGTGTTGCATGTCAAGAAGTTTGGATGTGGAGAATTTTAAGAGACCTGTCGCAAAACTATCAAGAACCAACGACCATTTTCTGCGACAACAGTTTAGCCATTGCATTGTCTAAGAACCATGTGTTCCACAAGAGAACCAAGCACATCAACACAATGTATCATTTCATAAGAGAATTGGTGAACAACAAAGAGATTTGTTTAGAATTTTGCATGTCTAAAGATCAACTAGAAAACATCTTTACAAAACCATTGGAAAGGGATACGTTCTAGTTTCTATGAAGTTATTTAGGAATGAAAAGTTTTGCTTAGTGAATTATGTCATGCACGAAGCAAGTTTTAGCTCTGAAACATTTTGTAAAATTTTGTTTAAAGATCCCCATCTGCTCATAATTAAGGGGGAGTGTTGGAAATATTAATTACTCACAGATATACTTCACATCTCATCCGACTCGGTCAAAGTACATAGAAGTACACTCTCTGGCAGTCAATCTGTAAGGTTGAGGAGTTCATGTCTCTCCATATTTAAGAAGTAGATTTTAGTCTTTTGTATAAGAAGAAGAAGAAGAAGAATGAATGAATGAAAAATAATGTGAAGAGAAGAGAAGTGAGAGAGTGCAAGAGAGACAACAAAGAACAGAGTAAGAAGAAGTGGAGAAGAAGAAAAACTCTGAGAGGAGTTCGAGAAGGTGAAGCTTCTGTGTTTTGGAAACTGTTGAGAGCCAAAGCTCTGTAAAAGGTGAAACATCTTTGTAAATTTACAAGTTTGTAATTGTGGTTGTACTTCTTTGTTATGTCCTGAAAATATATATAAATCCATAGTTTGTGGTTGAATGCATGTCTTATTTTTTCAGCACATCTTCTCCAGAATTACTTGTGTGAATGTTGTTTACATTTACATTTTTGTGAAAGATACAAAGAATCCACAAATATTTCACCATGTAAAAGTTGAATCCACAACCATGTCGTAAAAGCCACTCGAAGTCATGTGAGTGTAAAAAGGTGGTCAAGTGAGTGTAAAAAGGTGTGTAAAAGTTGAGACCTATCTCAGTGAATTCTGTTGCACACTTGCGTGTGGCAATGAAGGCCTTAACTCGATCTTCGAATCAGTGTTTGAATTTGGTTTTCATTCTACCCATATTTTTTTTTAAGTTTTGGATTTTAATATTACCTGTCCTGAAATGTTTTGCTTAAAATTTTACCCTTCAACCATGACACCAAATGATGTTAAGGGTTTTTTTTTTATAAAAAAAAAACACATAATAAAATAAGATTTGATTTATAAAGATTAAATATAGATTTATATGCCCCTTTCTTTTCTTTTGTTTGAGTATTGTTTATTCTACAAGGTCGCACACAAAATTAATTTATTTCAATGCCCTTATTTAATACTTGCCTTCATTTAAATTTTAAATCTCTGGCTGAAGTCTAAATTCAACGATAATAGAAATATAAGAGATGTTTATTTCAATTTCAATGGAAATTTTGGAGAATTAATCAATACTCTTTGACTCTAAATCTATATAATTACCAAAATTATGGGATCAATCACTATATACAAATGCTACACATACATTATCAATGTTATTTAAAATTATTAAAAAAGACACAGACATCCTCTATAACGATTCTTCAAAATCATAAATTGAGCTATCTTTTCAAGGCCCTCTAACTCCCATGAGTCCTACCTTCCAACTCCCAACTATGATAATGTAATCAATGAGCATTGAGAACTGAAATTTGTAGAGTGTAGATGTTGATTGCAATAATGAAAAAATTAAAAAATAATGGAAAAATCATTGAGTAAAATGTTTTTTAATGTTTTTATAAAAAATGAATACAACTTGTAAATAAAAATGAGATGTTTCTAATTTTTAGTGAAAGTATGGTTTGGACATTGGAATTTAGAAAATCTTGTTTTTTATGAGATAAATATATATTATTAGTAATATAAAAAATAGTAGCAATATAATGAAGATTTATACATTTTATAGCCCTTCAAAATTACTTATTAGAAAATTGTATTACCCTTTATACATGACTGCTTCAAATCCTTGTTTTTTTTTTTGCATTTTTCCTTGTGAAATTCCATCACTACTTCGAAACATCGCTTCTTATTTTTTAGTGTATCAATGGAGAGAGAGCGCTTGGAGAATTCTCCCAGGGAAAAAGCAGGTTTACGACTTGTTGGAAGCGTGGGTTATCTACTAAGGTGCTCAAATTTCCCCGTGTAATTAGTGTAAGTGGAGGAATATTAGAGAGTACAAAGAATGACAAGCCGAACAAACGTGCCTATAAATCCAGACTATCTACAAGTTGTTCTTCACAAGCGTATTCAAAAGGAAAGTGAAGCACGTGATACCAAGGTAGTTTACACTGCAATCAGAATGAGCAGGTAGGTTTAGAGTATTAAGAAATTTGAGTGGGAAAGCAACAAGAAGACTCAACCTCTACTCAATGCCTGGAAACTGGATGAGGAAAATGAGCCTACTACCCTTAAAAAAGTATATGCACATGTTCCACAAGCTATTAAGAAGGTGAGTCTTGATCAGAAGCTGAGCCAGGCAGAGCAAGGGAAGCGTATCAATGAGAGAACAACAAAGAGATCTCTCTTTTGATTTAGATACCTGAGTAGTAGCATCATGTCCAGAATAAATGTATTGACTACGTAATGGTTGGAAACTTACCTACCCATAGTCTCACTATATAATTATATCGTGATATTTAGAAGGTTGTAAAGCTACACCCAAATGGGTGCGCGAATAAGATTGTGTATGGATATGCCAGTCTGGTGAGGTTGTGGGAATGCAGGGAGCACCCCTCTCTCTGCATCAGCAGCACTTAAAACTTTACTAACAGCTCAAATCAACACTTATAGCATTGTCACAGTTTGTTGCGATTTGCTGACGAAGCTCATAAAACTCAAATAAACACCTACACGACTGTTGCATCCAGTTGTCACAGCTGACAGTACTCTACATATGGTGTTCCAACTAGATGTTGCAACTAACAACAATTAACATGCCTATTTCAGCTAGCTATGACTGTTAACAGTCACCTACAACAGCTCAGTGACAGCTGACTTTTTAACAAGTTTCAGTTGACCTCTACATCCATAAACTTAACACAAATATTGTACTGAATTAATAAATAACATTCACATCAAATAAACTCTGATTCCTTCGGTTGTTATTACATACTAACATCAAAATAAAACTGAGCTGTTCACACTCAGAAAACAGAGTAAAAATAAAAATACATAGTAAAATCTGAGTTTCAACTCTTTGTATTTCTCCGTGTATCATTGTGTGTAAATCACAATTACAATATGTGTATATATAGTATTTCAATTAAGTTGGTCAATATTAATTACTAACTGACCCTTCGCTTATACAAAACGGAATTCTTTGTTTTACAAAATTTGCAGTCTGACGTAATTAAAATCTGTGATGCCTCTTTAGAATTTAGATGTTCTTTGTCAGCACTATTCAGTAGCATCAAAATGGACTTTCACAATTTAAATAATCTGATATTTTTCAAACAGTATGACCATGAGGCGGTGTGTGGCTCTTCACAATTTCGGCAATTATATTTTTGAACTGTGTTTTCCTTTTCAAAGTTTCAGTGGGCAATCAATCTGGGCGGTGGAGTAATTAACTGCTTCCAACATTCTCCCCCTTAATTACTACACTCAAAAAAAAATTGTAATACTATCTTTTTGTTACAGCTTACAAACGCCAATGTTTTTCCTATGAAGCTCAAACAACTCTTTTCCCAAAGGTTTTGTAAATAGATTTGCAAACTGATTTCCTGATCTACAAAATTCCACACTGATTTCATTGTTGTTTATCAGTTCTCAGATAAAACGATACGTTGTATCAATATGCTTACTTATTTTATGAAAGACGTGATTTCTTGATAGTGCAATAGCTGATTTATTGTCACAGAAAATTTGAGTTGGTTCATTCTTTTCATGGTGTAACTCAGAAAGAGTTCTTCTCATCCATACAGTTCGACATGCAGTTGTTTTTGCTGCAACATACTCTGCCTCAGCAGCTAATAGTGTCACTAGGGCTGCTTCTTTGACGCCCGTGTTACTGATCCCGATCCAAAACTGAACACATATCCAGATGTGCTCTTTCTATCATCGATAGAACCTACAAAATCATTGTCAGTATATCCAATCAATTTAAAATTTGAATTTGATGTATACTAGATACCAAAATTTGTTGTTTCGGCAATATATCTTAGAATCCTCTTTCCAGCTTGCTAGTGGGTATTCTTTGGCGATTCCATAAATCTCAAAATCAAACTTACTGCAAACATTATATTGGGTCTTGTTGTATTTACGTACATGAGACTTCCAACCAGTCTCTTATACAATGTTGGGTCAACTTTTGACTCATCATCCTCCTTACTAACTTTTGTGCCAGTTGCAATTGGAGTTACTGTTGGCTTACAGTTCATCATTCTGGATATTTTCAATACATCATTTGCATACTTAGATTGATTAATAAAAATACCATCTTTAGATTGAATTACTTCAATACCAAAGAAATATTTCATCATTCCTAAATCAGTCATCTCAAATTTGGTTTTCATGGCTTTCTTGAACTCATCTACTGAAAGATCTCCAGTGAATATAAAATCATCCACATATAAACAAACAACCAGTATTTTACTTTCTTGGTTTACCTTTGTATACAATGTTGGCTCACTTGGACTTCTGCTAAATCCTTCACTATTCAAGTATTCATCAATTCTGTTGTACCATACTCTCGGTGCATGCTTCAATCCATGCAATGATTTCTTCAATCTGTAAACCTTGTCTTCTTGTCCATCAACTTCATATCCTGGAGGTTGTCTCACATAAACCTCTTCTTCTAAAGATCCATTTAAAAATGCAAACATTACATCCATTTGATGTACATACCATTTATTATGAGCAGCAACAGCGAATACCATTCTTACCGTATCAAGTCTGTCCACCGGTGCAAAAGTCTCATTATAGTCAATACCAGGTTGTTGACTAAACCCATGAGATACAAGTCTTGCTTTATATTTTTCAACATCACCATCATCATTTAACTTAGTCTTATAAATCCATTTGACACCAATACAATTTTTTTCATCAGATAAATCTACAAGATCCCAAGTATTATTTATTTCTATGGCATCAATTTCTTCATCCATTCCTTTTATCCAAACATCTTTTTTAAAAGCCTCATCAAAATGTACACGATCACATGCTATAAATGCAAAATTTGAAACTTGATCTACTTCTTCATTTTGATCATACAGTTCTCTTAAACTTCTAGTCTTCTAATCTCTCACTCTGTTTCTTAATGACGCTAATGTAGGATTTGATTCATTACTTACCTCTGATCTTGTTCCTTGTCATCCACCAATATTTGATGGTTCACCATGTTCATGCATGCTAGGTGTTATGGCTGGTGTCCTTACTTCTGGTGTATGTAGATTTGATTGTCCTTCATGTGTGCCATGTTCATATTCTTCATCTTCTGTGTGAGGTGTAACAACATCCTCACCAACTAATTTATCAATGCTCCCATCCTATGCTTCTTATTCTTTAAACAGTACATCTCTGTTGATAGCATACTTCTTGGTCATGGGATTATAAAGTCTGTATGCTTTAATTCTTCACTATATCCAACAAAAATACATTTCTGACTTCTTTCATCTAACTTTCTCCTCGTCTCTTCAGGCACATGTCACCATAAGCTACACAACCAAAAATTCATAAATGAGATATGCTTCTACACTTACCACTCCATGCTTGCTAGGGAACTCGATCCTTCACATTCTTCATGGGGCTTCTGTTTAGAATTTATACTAAACAAGTAACAGTGTCTCCTCAATATTCATTTGAAAGATGCTTCTCCTTGATCATACTTCGAGCCATGTTCATAATGGTTCAATTCTTCCTTTGTGCTACACTGTTTTGCTGTGGAGTGTAGTGAGCAATAAACTGTCTTTTAATTCCATAATATTTACAAAATTCCATAAACTAATTGGACATATACTCACCTCCTCTATCTAATATCAAGACTTTAATAAATATGTCACTCTCTTTTTTAGTCATATCTTTAAAACTTTTAAACACATCAAACGCTTGATATTTCTGTTTCAAGAAATACAACCAATTTTTTCGAATGTAATCATTAATGAAAGTCATAAAATAAACATTACCAGTCAAAGAAGGTGTTTGCATTGGTCCACACAGATCTGTGTACCAGCTCTAATGGCGCCTTTCCTCTGTATGAGACTTCATAAATAAATTTGTCTCTATGATGCTTTCCCAATATGCAGCTCTCATATGAGCCTGCTGGTTGCTCACTACTGGGAAATCCTTTTACCATCTGCTTCTTCTGTAGCAAATCTAAACCACCAAAATGTAAATGGCCATACCTCAAATGCCATAACCATGATTGATCTAAACTCTTAGTTTTATAAGCATTCAAAGAGTTAGTCAAACCATTTCTCATAATCAGTGGAAACATCATTATTCTTTGTCATCTCTACTCTAGCAATCAAATGTTTACTTGGATATTTATCATAAATAGTGCATACCTTGTTCTTAAAGAACACTATGTATTATTTCTACAGCAATTGTCCAACACTTAATAAATTATACATTAAACCAGGAACATAATAAACATCATGAATTGTTCTTCTTTTACCATTCTTCACATACACAACAATCACACCTTTACCACTAACTTTTACCTTACTGTCATTACCTAACTTCACTTCAGACTGAATGCTTGTATCTAGACTTGAAAATAATTCCTAATTTCTAGTCATGTGGTTGTTGCATGCACTGTCCAAAAACCATACATATTTTGAACTTTCCTAGGTGACATTACAAGTCAAGAACATAGGATTCTCTTCATTTTCAATCTCCTTTGTGATGTGTGTAGACAACTTACTAGTATCTGCTTGCTTCTGCCAACACTTGTTAGAAAAATGCCCAAATTTCTTACAATAAAATCCTTGAACTTTAGATCTGTCATACCTATGATTTCTTAGATACCATGTTCTGCTTCTACTCCCCCTTACGCTAGGAGTACTTTGTTGTAACTTCTCTTCATTTTCAAAATCATTTCTAATTTCACTATGACCAGCACTTCGTCCTCCTCTTCCTCTGTTACTAGATATTCCTCTTCCTCTACCTCTAGTAACATTTAAATGAGATTTAAAAGCATTTTCTAATGGATTATCATCATACCTGTTCATTCTTGATTCATGAGAAATCAATGAACCAAACAGCTCTTCAATGTGCATATGACTGAGATTTTTAAACTCTTCAATTGGAACAACCATTGCTTCAAACATCTCAACAAATTTTCAATCACGCGCTGATCTAAGAGGTCTTCACCATACTATCGTAGTTGGTTTACAACATTCATGACTTGTGTCATAAAAAAATCAACAGTCGCGATGTTTGTCGTCTTCAAATTCTCAAAGTCTCTTCTCAAATTCTGCAACTTAACATTCTTCACCTTGGTCACACTTTGATAGCATGTTTCAAGAGTGTCCCAAGCTTTCTTTGAAAACTCAGCACTTGATATCTTTGGAAAAATAGATTCACTCAGGCCTTGTTGAATAATACCAAGAGCTTTATTATCCTTCTTCCGATTTTCCTTCAACAAAACATGCTCAGCATTTGAAAGAGCAAACTCAGCAGCTTGATCGGCTGGTTCTGGATACCCAGTCATAACAAACTCCCAAATATCTTGAGCACACAGGATAGTTCTCATTTTAATAAACCATGTGTCATAATTTCTTTCAGTCAATATAGGAATTTGTGGCTACACTACACTGTTGTTAGTGGCCATCTCAAACTAAATTCCAAAAATAATGAGAAAGAAAAATCAACCAAGCTTTTAGACAAGAAAGAAAACTTAACCACGCTCTGATACCACTGTCAGGAAGGCAGGGGAGTGACGCTCTCTACTTCAACAACACCTAAAAAATCACTAACAGCTCAAATCAACACTTACAACACTGTCACAGCTGGCTGTGACTTGCTGACAGAGCTCATAAAACTCTAATAAACACCTACAGTACTGTTGCAGCTGGCAGTTACAGCCGAAAATACTCTATAGATTGTGTTCCAACTAGCTGTTATAGCTAACAGCAATTAACACGACTATTTCAGCTAGCTGTGACTACTTACAGTCACCTACAACACACTCACAACTAAGTTACAGCTGACTTTTTAACAAGTTTCAGATGACCCCTGCATCCATAAACTTAACACAAATATTCTACTGAATTAATAAATAACATTCACATCAAATAAACTCCGATTCCTTCAGTTGTTACTGCAGACTAACATCAAAATAAAACTGAGTTTTTCACACAGAAAAAAAATATATATATAAAATTAAAAAATTAAAAATAAATAAAAATAAAAGGTAAAAATAAAAATACACAGTAAAATTTGAGTTTCAACTCTTTGTATTTCTTTGTGTATCACTGTGTGTAAATCACGATTACAAGATGTGTATATATAGTATTTCAACTAAGTTGGTCATTAATTACTAACTGGACCTTCACTTATACAAAACAGAATTCTCTGTTTTACAAAATTTGCAGCAGTCTAACATAATTAAAACCTGTGATGCCTCTTCAAAATTTAGATTTGCTTTGCTGGCACTGTTATGTATCATCAAAACGGCTTTTCACAATTTAAATAATATGATATTTGTCAGACAATATGACGGTGAGGCGGTGTGTGGCTCTTCACAATCCTGTCAATTATATTTCTGAACAGCGTTTGACTTTTCATAGTTTCAACGGGTAATCAACCTGAGCGGTGGAGTAATTAACCACTTCCAACAAAGGTTACAGATGGTAGTGAGGTGGTCTGTCACTGGATCCTCTTGGTTTTGTACGTTGTTATCGCTGGTCCTAATTTCTGATGCTTCGTTGGAGTTTTGTACACAACAATAACTTCGTAGTTGTTCCTCGTGGTCTGTTGGCTTCGAGTTTGGCTCATTTCCTAGAGGATCAACCCTGAGATTGGACCTAGTACTTATATTTTTTGCAAGAATGGTAGAAATATTGATCAGTCACGACATATCCTTCATGTTGCACATTGGCTATTAGCCTTGGAGTTATATTGGAAATCCTTCCTACATGGGAAGTTATAGATAGTGGAATGATTTTTGGCGAGTTGTGAAAAGTTGAGGAAGGGCTGCGGCGAGTTTTAAGGTTGTTTATGGTTCCATTGGATGAGTTTTGTGGAGAGATGGGTTTAGCATGATAATGTAATTAGTTTCAATGGGTGCGGTATACCAGGTGCATCTTTCTTTCTGTTGCAACTCAAATAGATCTATTTCAACTTGGGATGATTATTCTTGAGTGCAATTATCAGGCTTCATGCCCTAGGTGGTTGCACTATTTTAATGGAAGAATGACTTGCTTCAGCAGTAGTGGATAAAGGTCATGACCAACAGTGCTAAACAACAAAATTAATAATTATCCGAGTACATCTAGATAGTGGTAATCATGCACAAGTTTAGGTCGTGAGCAGTAACATATGATGTAAGTGCACCAACATAAGGTTGCACTCAGGATGAGATAGTGTAGGAGTTTGCTTATGTTATGGGTGGACCATACAACAACATCTGGCTAGATAGATGATGATGGCAATGAGTTGTGGTAATCAGGTTATGGTTCAAAATATTTTGGGGATATATGTGGTGTTCATGTTTTGGAAAATGGTAACCTAGATTCTTAATAGACTTGGTGATTTCTTAGGATAATATCTCAAGCATTATGGTGAGATGGATTAATGGCCATGGTATAGGTTGCTAGCTTGAGGATGTTGTGATGAGTTTCAGAACATCATGTTGAGTTGATGAGTTTGTGGCAGATTTGAGGAGGTTGCGTGAAAGTGAGAAGGTAGAAGAAATGTTTGAGGAGTTGTGCCAAAGTGAGGAGGTTGTGTCAAAGTGACGAGGAACACATTATACAACCTTTTGAGAACTCTATACTCACAACTAGAATTATGGCCCTAAAAATCCAAATTTTTATGTGGCTATAAAGTTGGATTATATTTGTTATGGCTAATAGTTATTTTGTAATAGGAACTTATTTTTCAATGATTTTGTCGTTTAATTAATGGGAGGAACTAAGTTAATTAAGTATTAGGCTTTATAAAATTTAATGTAAGTAAGATTATTATCTTCTTCTTTTTTATGAAATGTTGTTATCGAGAAATATTTATTATTTATTTATCTATTTAAATTATTTTAAATATTATTAGATTTTATAAAATCTAATGGAAATAAACTAATTGACTATTTCTTATGAAATATTATTACAGAAATACTATTTAAATTATGTCAATTAAACTAATTACGTGGATAGGTGTATATATCTCATATTTTTGGGATGGACTTGATTGTGCTTTGTTTAATTAATGTGTTAAATGTTGTTATCGAATACGTTCAGGCAGGCTGATCGCGGTTTATGCTGCAATGTGGCTATAAAGTTGGATTATATTTGTTATGGCTAATAGTTATCTTGTAATAGGAACTTATTTTTCAATGATTTTTTTGTTTAATTAATGGGAGGAACTAAGTTAATTAAGTATTAGGCTTTATAAAATTTAATGTAAATAAGATCATTATCTATTTTTTTATGAAATGTTGTTATCCAGAAATATTTATTATTTATTTATCTATTTAAATTATTTTAAATATTATTAGATTTTATAAAATCTAATGGAAATAAACTAATTAACTATTTCTTATGAAATATTATTATAGAAATACTATTTAAATTATGTCAATTAAACTAATTACGCAGATAGGCGTATATATCTCATATTTTTGGAATGGACTTGATCATGCGGATCATCAAGATTTAAATTGTACAGCTGCGATCAGTTTCATCGCCATCTGATCTTTTAAATTCAGGGTTTGTTTAATTAATGTGTTAAATGTTGTTATCGAATACCTCTAGGTGGGTTGATCGCGGTTTACGCTGCAATGTGGCATGATGGAGCCCTTCCGGGTGGTTGAAGTTACTAACAATACAAATGGAGAAATGCCATTGCGGTGCAGTTAAGGGCCACGGCCAATATACCAGTCGTTGCATGCTTGCGACCTAGTGGTTGTATGATGCGTGTTGATTTAACAGAAGAAAACATATTCAAGATGTACTGGTTCGGATGTCTTGGATGTCAAAGAGATGCTTTAGGTTTTGGTTGAAAAAGGAGTGGAGAAATTCTAATAAAAAGAGATCAAGGTTTGCAGGAGTGGAGGAATTTGGATAACTAAGCTTTAAGGTTGGAAAGTTTTTTTTTTGCGTACTATGAATGCACTGCAAGAAGAAGAATGGTTGAAAGCACCAGAGATTAGCATCAGCGTGGATCTAGACCTGATCAGTGCGGAAAACCAACATCTACGATTTCTTGCTTCCGTCGATCGAAATCGATGCCTTTACGACAGTCCAGTTTTACAGAGAGCCATTTGCAGGTACATATTCTGGTTGACTTTGTCGATAGTTAAAGCTTTTCACATTTCTCATGCCTTTCGCTCTTTGTAAAAGTTTTCATTATATAAAAATGTCGTTCTTTTCCATATGTAGTTTTGGATATTAACTAGCAACAACCACATTAAATTAATAATGTGTTTGAATACGCCGATAGGCGTAAATTTAGGCACATACTTTTTATATTAATGTTTTTCCCTATAGTATGTGCTTAAATTTACGCCTATCGGCATATTCAGACACATTATTAATTTAATGTGGTTGTTGCTAGTAACGGGTGCGCGCATAGACATATCTACAAAGTATTAATAGAAATAATATTGTTTATTTAAGTATAATATATAATAAATAATATTAGATATATTTATTACTATATTATTTAATTAATATAAAACATAATATACTTAAAATATGGTTAATACAATGTTTTTTTTGTATAGTATATATGAAAAATATATCATGAACTTAAGTATATCAAATATTTATTATTCACATGTTATAAACTAACCTAATAATAGATATGATCACAAATTCATAATGTAACCTAGCCATAATGTTCCATACCATGTTATTGATGTACCAAGTCAACATATGTTCATTATTATTAGAATGAAGATGATCGACGTCACAATGTGAGCCCATGGACATATCTAGAAAATATTAATGACAATAATAATGTTTATTTAATTATTCAAATATATAATAATAAATATAAATAATTATTAGAAAAAGTATTATTTATGATGGTGACGATGAAGATGATTGTGAACGATGAAGATGATGGTGAACAATGATGGTGATGATGAGGAGGATGATGAATATGATGAGGATGAGGATGAGGATGAGGGTGATGATGATGATGATGATGATGATGATGACGAGGATGTGGATTATGGTGATGATGATGATGATGTTGAGGATGAGGTTGTCGATGAAGACGATGAGGATGAGGATGATGAGGGTGAAGAGGATGATGAAGATGAGGGTGATGATGAGGATGATGATGATGATGATGACGAGGATGGTGATGATGATGATGATGATGACAAGGATGGTGACGATGATGAGGATGATGGTGACGATGAAGATGATGGTGAACAATGATGGTGATGAGGAGGAGGATGATGCCTATGATGATGATTATGAGGATGAGGGTGATGATGATGACGATGACGATGACCATGATGATGATGACGAGGATGAGGGCGATGATGATGATGAGGACGACGATGATGATGATGATGATGATGATGATGAGGGTAATGATGATGAGGAGGAGGATGAGGGTGAAGATTATGATGATGAGGATGGTGGTGTCGATGAAGATGATGATGATGGTGAGGATGAGGGCAATGAATGATGATGATGAGGATCGAGGTTGATGATGATGAGGATGAGGGTGACAATGAGGAGGAGGATGGTGATGATGAAGATGATGGTGAACAATGATGGTGATGATGAGGACGATAATGACTATGCTGATGATGATGAGGATGAGGGTGATGATGATGACCATGATGATGATGATGATGATGACCATCATGATGATGATGATGATGATGACCATGATGATGATGATGAGGTTGAGGGTGATGATGAGGAGGAGGAGGATGAGGGTGAGGATTATGATGATGATGATGATAATGATGAGGATGGTGATGATGATGAGGATGAGAGTGTCAATGAAGATGATGATGATGGTGAGGATGAGGGTGATGAATGATGATGATGAGGATCGAGGTTGATGATGATGAAGATGAGGGTGATGATGATGATGAGGATGATGAGGAGGAGGAGGAGGATGATGAATATGATGAGGAGGAGGAGAATGAGGGTGTCAATGAAGATGATGATGATGGTGAGGATGAGGGTGATGAACGATGCTGATGAGCATCGAGGTTAATGATGATGAGGATGAGGGTGATGATGATGATGAGGACGAGGGTGACGATGAAGATGATGATGAACAATGATGGTGATGATGAGGAGGATGATGAATATGATGATGATGATGAGGACGAGGGTGACGATGAAGATGATGATGAACAATGATGGTGATGATGAGGAGGATGATGAATATGATGATGATGATGAGGATGAAGGTGATGATGATGATGATGATGACCATGATGACCATGATGATGATGACGAGGATGATGACTATGATGATGAGGAGGAGGATGAGGGTGATGATGAGGAGGAGGAGGAGGAGGATGCTAATGATGCTGAGGATGAGGGTGTCGATGAAGACAACGACAACGACGACGACGACAACGATGATGATGATGAGGATGAGGGTGATGAGGAGGAGGATGATGACTATGATGATGATGAGGATGAGGATGATGATGATGATGATGATGACCATGATGATGATGACGACGACGACGATGATGATAATGATGATGATGACCATGATGATGATGATGATGATGACCATGATGATGATGATGAGGACAAGGGTGATGACGATGATGATGAGGATCGAGGTTGATGATGATGAGGATGAGGGTGATGATGAGGAGGAGGATGAGGGTGATGATGAAGATGATGATGAGGATGATGGTGATGATGAGGAGGATGATGAATACGATGATGATGATGAGGATGAGGATGTCGATGAAGATGATGATGATGGTGAGGAAGAGGGTGATGAACGATGCTAATGAGGATTGAGGTTGATGATGATGAGGATGAGGGTGATGTTTAAGATGGTGATGATCAAGAGGATGATGAATATGATGATGATGATGATGATGATGATGATGATGATGACCATGATGATGAACATGAGGATGAGGGTGATGATGATGGTGATGATGACCATGATGATGATGATGATGACCATGATGATGATGATGATGATGATGATGAGGATGAGGGTGATGAGGAGGAGGAGGAGGATGAGGGTGATGATGATGATGATGATGATGAGGATGAGGATGATGACCATGATGAAGTTGATGCGGATGAGGGTGATGATGAGGAGGACGAGGACGAGGACGAGGATGATGATGATGGTGATGAGGATGAGGGTGATGATGATGATGATGATAATGATGATGACCATGATGATGATGATGAGGATGAG
>LPNX010663569.1:197592-231454 GCA_001517045.1 Pseudotsuga menziesii | reverse complement strand
AAAAATAATTGAAAGAAACAAACTAATTGTTTTACCTCATAGAAGTAGAGTGATATGTAACAGTTTATTTACCGAGCTTTTTATTTTGCAAATAGAAATACAGCTGAATGCTTTATGGAATTAAATAGCGTTACTCGATCATTCATACCTGTAAACCTGTAAGGACAAGTAAGATTTATGCGTTAGCTTAAAAGCTAAGTAAGCCCCAGAATCCAAGACAGTTCCACCTACTTATCGCAAATTAAATCTCATCAGCAAACTTAAAGAGGAATTATTGCACAAGTTAAACCTAGCCTTGTATTAAAAAGTAGAATGCTAAGTTACTTAATTAAGATTATGTATTAACTAATCTGGTAACCAATTCTTTGATAGATAACTGTTAGCTATTAGCAGACCGCATTCTCAACATTTTATGTATTTTCAAAATTTTAAATTTTTACGAAAATTTGGGGTTTTGACTAGAGATCAATGGATCCAAGTTCAAAAAACTAGCTCAATAAAGCAAGGAAATAAAGTCTCTAGATAAAGAGTAGAAGTGGGAACTATAGTAGCAAATCCTACGGTAGAAACAAAAAGAACATGGAGCATCTATGAAGGAACCATTAACCCAAAACAATTTCGAAGTATTGAGCATCCCAGAAGAGCAAGTGCTTACAGTAATTGAAGAGGGAGAAGTCTCGCAATCTCATTTTCAAACAAATGAAGAAGTCAGAGGCCCTATTGAAACAAATCTCAACATTCTTGTGGAAGGACACTCTCCTACCTATGCATAAATGGAAAAAAAAAGAAACCTATTGACAACTCTGGTTCATCTGAAGAAGATCCAATCGAGCAGTCTTCCAAAAAAGGGCGAAAATCTCTTAAGACGGTTCGGGAGGAAGAAGTCGAACGCCTTAAGATGCAAGGGAGTCAAGCAACTATAAAGATGTCAATTACTAGGAACAGCCAGGCCAGAGGAGGCCCTTCTCCCTTAGTCAAATAATGAAGTTGGTCCCTTGGAATTGCAGAGGGCTTGGGCATTCTTCAAAAGTTGAAGCTGTTAATGACCTTATGAGAATGGCTTCTCCAGATGTTCTTATGCTCCAAGAGACTAAAATCGATGAGGATAGTCTCCTTTCCATAAGCTGTAAAAGATGGAAAACAAATCTTGGTAAGGTAGTGAGTGCAAGAGGCACTGCTGGTGGAATTTCCACATTATGGTCAAAAAATGTCTTTTCTCTTGAGAATTCCTTCATTTCGCAACATTGGATTTTTACAAAACTCAAACATATTCCAAGTAAGAAAATGATTTGTCTTTTTAACCTTTATGTGTCGGTCAACACTCAGGAAAAACGAGCCTATTGGAGTTCGCTAGCAGCTTGTCTTGATTCTAATTCCTTCTCAAATGTAATAGTCGCTGGTGACTTAAATATAATCTTGAATGAAAAAGAAAAATCAAGTGGCGTGTATGGGAAAGATCCACTGCTGAAATTGGTGGATAACTTCATTTTAGCATGGGAGTTGATAGAATTCAAACCAAAACATGGCAGTTTTACATGGTCAAATAATAGACTGGGTGCAGCTAACATCTCTGCTAGACTAGATCGGTTTCTAGTGCAAAGTTCTATGTTGTCAGATAAAAAAGTTATTTCCTCTAGTATTCTGCCTAAGATCACCTCAGATCATAAGCCAATTTTGTTGTAGACAGAAGACGAAGAAGACCTTGGTCCCATTCCATTTCGGTTCAGCCCATTATGGAAAGACAACAATGGATTTATGAGTACAGTAACTATGGCTTGGGATCTTCCTGTTGTTGGATCTCCGAATTTTGTTTGGGAGAGGAAGCTCATTAACACTAAAGTTGTGTTGAAGGATTGGGTCAAAAACACTCAAAAAAATCCAATCAATGAAAGGAGAGAAGCCCTTCAGAATTTGGAGAAAATTCAACTTGAAATGGAAGAGACAGAAATTACTCGTGCTTTACTTGAAAAAGAGCAAAAATCCCAGCTCAGTTCTTTCCAAGCTTTCAGATGAGAAGAAGAATACTAGAGGCTAAAGTCTCAAAGTACTTGGTTGAAAGTGGGAGACCATAATACCTCCTTCTTTCATAAGCAGTGCAGAGCTCGTCTTTCTAAAAATAATATTTCAGAAATCTCCTCCGAGTCTAGTGAAGTGGTAAAAGGTTTTTCTCAAATCAAAAAATTGGCTGAAGCTCATTTTCAGAATCTATATAGGGAAGATGGCTCCTCTAATTCAGATCATAACTATGATTTTTTGTCCAATATTCCTAGTTTGGTGAGTAAGGAAAAAAATGACGAGCTAATGCAGCCTTTTTCGAAGCAATAAATTATTGATGTTATCTAGTCAATGGAGTCGGATAAAGCTCCTGGGCCTGATGACTTCTCCTTTGACTTTTATCAAATTTGTTGGACAGTAATTACGAAAGATCTTCTTTGAATGATAAAAGAATTTAAGGTTAAATCCAAAGTGGGTGTCTACACAAATTCCACCTTTCTTGCATTAATTCCTAAAGAAGCTAATCCATCTTCCTTTGACAGATTCATAACTATTTCTTTGTGCAATGTGTCTTATAAAATCCTCTGCAAACTATTAGCAAACATACTCAAACCTTTGCTTGGGAAGTTGATTTCTCCTCTTCAAGGAGGATTTGTAAAAGGAAGACATATACTGGATAATGTTATTCAAGTTCAGGAAGCTATGCATTCCAACTTTCTTCGGAAGGAAAAGGGCATGCTTATCAAACTTGATATGGAAAATGCCTTTGACCGGGTAAAACATTCTTTTCTTTTCTCAGTCCTCCACTCTTTTAGATTTAGTTATGCCTTTTTAAACTTGGTTAAAGCTTGCATTAACAATCCTTGGATAACGCCATTGGTAAATGGCAAACCAACAAACTTCTTCCAAGCCACCAGGGGTCTTTGACAGGGTTGTCCTTTGTCGCCCTTCTTGTATATTCTTGTGTCTAATTCTCTAAGCAAGAACCTAACCTCAGAAAAATTGATGGGCTCATTCCGGGCATAAGTTCAGCAGCAGGAATAGAAGCTATCAACCATGCTCTTTTCGTAGATGACACCTTACTCTTGGGAGGGGCTTCCTTAAAAATGGCAAGAGTCTTCTCTAAGATTATGCATCATTCTGTATTAGTTCAGGGGCTCTAATAAATAACCCTAAGAGTGCAGTGTTCAGTTGGAATACAGATCAATCAACAATGGATAAAATTTCGCAGATCTTGGGTTTTGAAGGACATGCTTCTTGAGACAAGGTCAAATATCTAGGTTTACCTTTAACCTTGGAACAAAATAATCCTTCTCTATGGCTGGAAATCATTAATAATATCAAAGCAAAGATTGTTTCATGGGGAGGTCATTGGCTTACAAAGGCAGGAAAGGTTATTTTGATCAAGCCAGTCCTCTCATCTATCCCTATTTAGCAATCTTCTTTACTGTTGGCGCCAAAAGCTATTATGGATTAGATTTCAAAACTACTCAAAGACTTTCTATGGAGAGGTGGGAAAGGAAATCAGAACCGTGTACACTTGGTTAAGTGGGAAATTGTTAAAAAACCAATTCTTGCAGGAGGATTGCAAATCAAGGATCTGGGAATGTTCAATATAGCAATGGACGATAAATTATTATGGCAGTTGTTCTCTAACAAAAAGCATCAGGTTAGTCACCTCTTTTGGAAAAAATACTTTCATGGAGGCACATTAAGAAATCTTCACATTGCAAATACCCCTAAAGGATCTGTTGCACCTGCAACAATTTCCCAAAATTCTAAAAAAATTTAGGACCCTCCTCTAATTTGATTTAGTTGGTTTTTCTTCTCGGTTTTCGTCTATGGATTTTTTGGAATGCTTTACAGCCCTTTGGACTGCTATCAATAGATCTGTTTTCCTCCTTTAATGCTTGGAAGAATCCCATCCTTGATCGAAATCATCCTTGTTTTTGCATATCTTCCAAAGCCGTTTTGAATCGGGAGTTAAGTATATTTGACTTTCCGCCGTTGCGGGCGATTTTCATTTCTTCACCGTGCGAATGGTTTTTTGATTGTCCCGCCGTTGCGGGTGAGTTTCGATTCTTTGACGTTTTCGGGTGGTTTTTTATTCTTCATCGGAGGGGTTGAGTTCTCCCTCGTCCAACGTTGCGGACAGATCTTCACTTTTGGCGGCCGCTGTTACGGATCGTTTCGGGCTTTGACTTTCTATCACCCTCCGAGTTGCGTTTTGGTTTTCTCCCGGCCGCGTATCGGATCCCTCTGGCTACCGTTGCGGGCGGAGTTCAACTTGTCAATATCCGCCGTTTTGGGGGAGTCCGGGTTCTTGACTTCCGATTTGGGTCCCCGCCGACGCCCGATCTTTTTATTTGTCGAGCGCTATATTCAACGTTGCGGATGAATGGAGGCTTATAACTGTCCGCCGTTGCGGAGGAGTCCAGGCTTTTGGTTTCCGATCTAGGATCCCGCCGACGCCCGATTTTTGTTTATGCATTCTATTAACCGTTGCAGGTGGGTTGGTGCTGGGGACCGTCCACCATTGCGGAAGGTCTGGGGTTCTAGCCGCCCGACGCAGGTTTGGTTTCGCGGCCGATTTAGGACTCTCGCACGTGCGATTTTTTATATATATACGGGGGCGTGGTTTTGGATTTTTTATTGTTGTTTTTGCGCCCGAGCTATCATTATCCTCTCCGCGCTGTCGACCCTGCGAATCTTGTGGAGCTCTGTGCTTGTACCCGCGTCCAGGTGTCAGTTGGAAGCTCAGCCGTTGTCGCCTCACTGCCAGGTAGGATCTTTACCACCCTACCTCGTGTTTTTTAAAGTTTTGAGTGGGTGATTTCTTGCTGCGGTTGGGTATGACTAGGATTATGTCCCCGTAGTTTCTTTTCGCTCACACACGGAGTTTTCACCCACGGCAGGGGTTGCCATAGTCGTTTCCCCGGTGGTTTGTGACCGCATTTTGAGAATTTCCGGTTGGATAGCCGTTTGCGGTTAGAGGGGGGGAGTCGTTTTCTTTTATAGAGCCCGCGCTTTTATTTGCCTCGGCCGTTTTAGTTTCACCCTGAGCACAGTGGAGGAAGGCGAGGTGCAGGCGACCGTTATGCCGCCTGCACCTGGTTTTATCCTTGCAATAATGAGGTCTGTCGATAAGTTCGATGGGGTTTTTGCCGGTGATTTGATGATGAATACTCGGCTAGTCAGTTTCCCTAATATGTATGCCCGTTTTGAGCCCCTACCTCTGCCCGCGCCACGCAGTTCGTCATTTTCGACTGCCTGAAACCCTAGGGCTATGCCGCTGTATTGTTGACGTTTTGGAGGTAGCATGGATGTTGGCACTGGTGGGAGCGTCGTGTGCAAAAATTTGTTGTTGATGCCCGCAGTATCTAACCGCACCGATGTAATTATCTTGCCGCAAGCAGCATATGCTGCTGCAGTTTTAATCCTTGAGGAAGCCATGTCGTCGAAGTGTTGATATTGTGGATAGTTGTAGTCGCACCTTGCGTTTGAAATTTATGCATTTGCATTGCGAATCTTTTTCATTGGAGAAAATGGCATACTGTAAAATAATGTAGATTTAATGCTAGGCCAATTGATAAATAAATCCAGTTCTATTATTATGTAGTTGAAGGACATTGCTCATTATATTGCAGTAGTGGACTGAGTATATGTCATGCTGGTAGTTCTGATAATCAAGGCATGGTTGGGTTATTCATACATGTGATGGTTTCTTTTCTTGCTTGCACATTAACATAGAATAATAGCACATTACACAGTATTGCATGCCAGTTCAATTCTTCAGCTTGAAGGGCTTATGTCTAAATTTCATTACAGTCATGATACACTTGAGAAAGAATAAACTGATGCACAATGTTCGCAAATTCGAATTGCTTAATGTCATAATGTTATACATGGCAGGGAGAACTTACCATGTCCAAGAGGCAGAAAAAGAAGGCCCCTATGGTCGAAGAACAAACAGCAATAGAGGTCGTCCCACAGACAGAATATATATATGAGGACACCCAATGTGTCTCTGGTGTTGAGCCTGAGTATAAATGGGGTGAGATATACAGACTGATTTCTCATAGGGAAGTCCCAAACACGGGTCTTGAAGAGGAGCCAATTTATGCCAACATAGAGAAATCTGCCATCATGAAGGTGGCTACCAGACCAGAACTGTTCCCTTGTTCTGAAGTGATGAGATGGATTCTGCCCAATACAAACAACAACACGATGCTTATAGGAAATGTTGAAGGTCAGGGCTATGCTGCATTTAGCCCTGGATATGTGGCCTTGGCTTACCACCTGCCAGAACCTCAAGTCTTTCTATCTAATGCTTGGCTGGATAACCTCAGGATGGATTTAGTGGAAACCCTGAAGAGAATGCTTTTGCCAGGAAAGCTCTATCGACACAGAGCAACCGAAGATTATGATACAGCAAGCTTAAGAGCTCCTTACAAGTTTATAGCCCTGATGCTAAATCGGATCTTTGGTAGAGCCAATGGTAGGCTCTTCAAATTGGAGTGGATACCCCTTATGTTCCATGTGGCCACAGAAGGAACAATCTTCAACTGGGCCAGCCTAGTATCAAGCAGTCTCTCTTCTTGTGTAGCTGCAGCCTTGGGAGGAGGAGAAGCCCGGAAAAAATATGAGTTCTATATGAGTTCCATTTTGATAGACTGCATACTGTGCCACCAACCTTTCCCTGGTCTCAAGTATGCCTGGGATAGGGAAAGAATGCCTGTATATGCAGCTTACAAACCACTATGGGCCCATCAGTACCACAGTTATTACCGGGAGATCTGTGAGCATTTTATTATGCCACTATACACGCTTATCTTCAGGAAGGAATGTGACTGCATGTCTGAAGAGGCTATGCGGGTAATAGAGGAGTATGGAGATTATTTCTTGACAAAAAATGGTATGTATCTTAGAATATTTGGAGGATCAAAGACACCTTATCTGCTGCCAAAGTATGCAACGGATTATATAATCCATAAAGAGGCGATTAGACAGGTGTTTATTGACGGAGTTGGTCATTTCTTGTTCTAGCACAAGAAAACTGCATATCCCCCTTTACCATTCAAACTGGGTAGCTGTAGATTCACCAATGTGAAGCAAGCTGGAATTTATAGAGGAACTAGGGAAGTTCCATTTTGGGGAAATGCCTTTCCGACGCAATGACACTCATGGTAGAGTGGTTGAGCACAAGGTGTTTTATGAGTACACCCACCATTTTGATAGAGATGAATCTATTTTCAGGAGTGCACCAAACATGACGGCACTCAGTAGAAGATTCAAACCAAAGCACCCCACCAAGGGTGGAAAAAGGAGTGAGCAAGATAAAGCTGAGCAAGCTAGGGCTGAAGAGGTCACCAAAAGGATAAGAGAGGAGGCTCAGAGGCTGGAAAATGAGGCTGCAGAGTGGCTGCAGAAGGGAGAAGAAGAGAAAAGGAAAGCTGCCCAGGAGGCAGCTGAACTAGCAAAAGAAACGGCAAGAGAAACAGAAGAAGCTGCTAGGCAAGCAGCCGAAGAAGCACAAAGGAAGCTAGATGAAGAGCTTCGAGAGCAGGAGGCCGAGAAGATAAAGTTGACACAGCAGCAAGCCTCTGAAACACCATCAGGGCAGAGTCAGGGAGAGGAAAACCCTGAAGTGCAAATCCTTCAAGTACCTACTACCATCACTCCTACAACTCCTACGCTCCAGCTAGTGCCCTTCGTCCAGAAAAAAGGGGAAGAAGTCCCTGATTTCAATACTGTTTATTATGACAGGGCCACCAAAAGAATCATGAGGAGAACGGAAAAGAAGGTGGAGGCGAAAGATCTATCAGGGAAGATGGTCACAGATACAGCAGTCATGTTAGGGACAGACAAGGATCCTCTGTTCACGATAAGAGCGGGGACTGCACTAATCGATGCCTCCGCTGATAACATTAACAAGTTAATGGTTGACCTAGAGTCAGCCAAGAAGACCTCTACTCAGCTTAAGGATACACTGAGACAAGAAAGAAATGAGGGTAATAGACTAAAGAGGAAGTATGAACACACGCTAAGGGAAATGGAATCAACAAAGGGAGAAGTCCATGCCCTCCAGATAGAAGCGCAGGCCAAAGAAACAACACAAGAGGCTCTAGAAAACATGCAGCAGGAAGTTCAAGATCTGAAGAATGAGAGAGAACAATTGAGGGCAAAGGTGGAAGACCTAGAGGCGCAGCAGAATGTTATCTATGAGTCCAATACTGCATACACCCAAGAACTGCAAGCGAAGTTGGCTTCTCTGACTGCTAAACTGGAGGCAGCAAAGGAACAGCAGGTCGATCTGTAGCCATTTAAAGAATATATAATGGCTCAAAAAGTTAAAATGCTACAGCTGCAGACGGCTCTAGAAGAAGAGAGATGCAAAGTCCTGCAGATGGACAGCAGGTTAGAGGAGATCATAGAAACTTCCTCCTATTTCGTAGACAGGTCCCAGGATGTGCTGGAAGTCTTGAATGCCAGAATGGCGAGACCAGAAGATGATGACGAGATCCCAGCAGAGCTAGCAGTCAAAGATCATCAAACCCTCAGGAGAGATCACAACCTGGTAGAATTTGCCATCAGCACGGCTGAAGACTTTAAGAAGACTGTCAAGAGGACACAGGTAGCATGCTGGGAATATTTTAAAAGGTTCCTCAATGCTTACAACCGCTGCCAAACAGAGGCTAAACTTAGGTTTGAAGAGTTCCCGGATCATGAGACCTTTGTGGAAGTATTGCAGAAAAGGCATCAAAATGCAGAGGCCAGGACGCAGCAGATTCAATCCATTGATGCCATAGTGCTGAAGAATGAGGTGGGCCATGCAGCCGTTAGCAAACAAGTTCTAGAAGACCAGCTTCGATTGAGCCCAACAAGGATCGAGGCCATCAGGAACCAAGTCGACAAGTTTGAAATTAACATCCAATTCCTAGAGCCGTGCACTTTTGAAGGTCTCGCTGCTGAAGCAGCAGCATGGAAAAAATTCTTTGAAAGCCAAGTGGGACCCTCTTCATAGAGGACCGGTCCACTTTGTATTAATTTAATATTTTGTAAAAGAATTTTGGGAAAAATGAAGCGTTGGGAAAACCAAGGGTTGGGAAGCCCAAAGGTCACTTTGGGCAGCCCAACCAACTTCTGCCTTTTGTATAAAAGTAGGAAACGTAGAGAAGAAAGAGGATTTTTTCCCCAGTGAGACTGGAAGGTTGTTGTAAGAAGAACTACTTCCTTTTGCAATAAAATTTACAGTTTTCCTGTTGAAAGAAGATCGGTGGGATTTCAAATGTTTTGACATGGATAATCGAAAGATGAACTACTTTGTTTTTCAGCATTGTATCCATGAATCGTGAGATCGTTCTAACTTTATGACCTATGTCTTCGTTTAATGATTTCTGATTTATTTTATGAAATCTCTACCATGAGTAATGTATGCTTGTCATAAACAATTAGCTATCTGGTTGTGAAATATCTTTCGCTGTTCATGCGTGTAAAAGTTAATGTCAGCTATCTGTAATTGCTTTTATTATGCGTGCACATCCACATTACTCATATATGTTAATTATAAGTTGGCTCCCTGGGGATAGGATAGGTAGTTAAATAGGTAGGCAAATAGATAGGTAGTCTTTCACTTCTGCATGAGTGTTTCAGATGCATGGTGAGCCTAAGACGAGAGGTAAGAACCTGCGCATCACTTTGTGAATGCTCCTTGCATCCTTCACTACCCTGCATTTAGTTAGAAATTTGCATTTCATCCTTAAGTCAAAAATACAAATTCCGGTGGACCGGGCCGCAACCGGTAAAACCCTTGTTTGTTACTTTGACCTACGATAGCCGAACCGTAAAACCGGACGAATTCCCTATACCAAATAGTCAACGGGCTAGTTGGGAACGTTGATTGGGGAGAATCCCTTACTGTTGTCGCCTGCGAATTTCCAGGCCTCAACAGGATCCACGATGTGGAATTTATGTAGGTAAGGGCTCGAATGTTTCGTCCAACATCTGTATAGAATCCCAGGAAATGGCAGACATACTCTTTTGTGGGATGATAAAATTAATGGACACGCTCCATTAAAATCTGAAGACTCTATCTCTGAGATTAAAATTTGGCTTATGAATAAAGGACTAAAAAAACTTATTGATATAACTTCCTAGGATGCCAATGGAAGCTGGATTGCTTGGTCTCTTCCCTCAATGACAGACTGTGACCTTCCAAACTGCTCTGTTCATAAAAATTTGTTAATCGACAAGCTGAATGGTCTGGCTCCAATTCACCATAGATGCAAAGACTCGTGGGGTTAGGGAAGTTTTGGATTCTACTCAACTGCTATCGGGTTTAATCAGATACAGACTGCAGCTTAGTCATCATCGGCTCCAGGAATCCACAACGCAACTCTGTGGTAGAAGGTGTGGAATATGCCCAACATTCCAAAAATAAATTTTTTTATATGGACTATAATGCACCATAAAATATTAACAGGAGAAAATTTGATTAAAAGAGGTTTTTTTGGACCACATTGGTGTTGCTTCTATCATCAAGTTGATGAATCTACAGCTCATATTCTAGTTGAATGTAATTTTGCTCAAAAAGTCTCGGCTTTTGTATTGCGAGGGCTGACTTACTCTTTTTTTCCCTTAAACGCTGAACCTGTTACTCTCTTTAAAAACTTGCAGTCAAGATATCTTGGTGTTCTTCCTTCCAGTCATGCTTGGAGAAAAATCTGGCAAGCCATTCCAAAATTTATTTGGTGGAAAATTTGGTTGGCTAGAAATGATTCGATCTTTAACAGTAAAACATCGAAACCAGAAATTGTAGCATCAAAAGCTAAGGCTTTTCTTTTGGAAGCAATAGGAAATCTTCAAATAGTTGCCACTAATTTAGAAGCCGAACACAATTGGCTGGGTTCGAAGTTTGGGGATAAAATCCAGAAGGGTTTAAGTCGGCCTATTATTAAACCTTTTTGGCAGGTCAGACTTTTAGAAAAGGAATTTTTAGTTTGGTGGAAATCTAAAAATAAAGCCTCGATTTTCTTTGATGGAGCGTCAAAAGGTAACCCGAGGAAAGCTGGGGCAGGGGGCTTGATTTTCTATCCTGGCGAAAAACTAGAAACTAGTTTCAACTAGGGTATTGGGAAAACTACAAATAATCAGGCATAATTATTTGCACTTCTGAAAACTTGTCAACTCGCAAAGGAAGGAGGTCATAACAAATTGCAAATCTTTGGAGATTTTGAAATCATCATCACAATTTTAAATTATGACTCAATGTTTAATTCCCTCAGCCTGAATGCGATCATGCAAAGGTTGCATTTCATTTTGATTGATTATGATTCAGTTACCTCTTACCACATTCTTCGCAATCTGAACAAGCTCGCAGATCTCAAAGCCAACCAAGGTTGTCTTCTGCCTCCTGGAATGTTAAGAGTGAATGAAGGATCTTGTTTAATGCATCCCATTTCGTGACAAAAGTCTTTTGGATGTAAGGAGCTGATTTTTTTGGAACAAATTGTAATTGGGTGCAAGCCCAATCTATTCTTTTCAAATAAAATAAATCGATTTGGTTATAAAAAAAAACCATGTGCAAGGTCTTCTAAACAACCCATAGTTTTATTGTACATGGTTTAGTAGGGCCTTGCAAATGGTGTTAAGACCATGTGCAAGGCCTCCTAAACAACCCTTGGTTTTAGGAGGGCCTTACATATGGTTTTAAAACCATGTATGGGGGAGATGTTGTAATGTTAGTTCCTAACAAAATAAAAAATAATAAAAAATATTATATGTACGCCATAAATAATATTAAATATTAATAAATAAAAAAATTATATGTTGACCTTAAATAAAAAGATGTGTCTTTTGGTTTGAATCAAATCAATGGCTATATATAGGACACACCAAAGTTGATAGCTCATTGAGTGCAATACCTAAAAAGAATTTTGCACCTCGAGAGATTTGATCCCTCTCAACGCTTGGTAGAGCCTAGGATTTGGATTTAGATTAATTTATATGAAATTAACTATAATTAAGAAATTGAAAATTATTATAGCATAAATAGCAACATAATTTGGAAAACTATTTATTATTTATATGAAATTAACTATATCACATAAATAGCAACATAATTTGTAAAACCATTTATTATTTATATGAAATTAACTATATCACATAAATAACAACATAATTTTCTATTTATATGAAATTAACTCTAACTCAAAAGTTGAAAAAAATTACAAATTATAAAAAAATATTAAAATTTTAAAAATTCTAATTTTCTATTTCCATGTAATATAAAAAAGTGATTTAAAAAATAACATCAATTACTTTTAGTATATTAATTAATGAAACTACTTTATAAAATATTTAAAGAGAATACAAAAAGTCAAAAAAACACTTTAAATGAATAGTTCATAAGTCATAATACAAATGGGGTAGCAAGCTAAGTGGGCTTGATTGTGGGGAATTTCGCAATCAATCATATTTGAGTCAGAGAAATCTTGGGATGGGTGACCTCCTCGGAACGAGTGTAAGCCCAAAGAAAATGATTGATGTCGTGTGATTCATTTCGCTAATCTCAATGACACTTCTTCACCCCTAGGAGCATCGATGCAACGAGTGATAAATGGACTATTCAAAACCATGACCGAGAAGTGTTGGTTATTAGCTGCAAGCCCCAGAGGTGATAATTGATGTTATGTGAATCAGTTTGATAGTTTCAATCCCACTTCTTCGCAAGCCCTGAAGATGATGATTAATGATGTGTGATTCATTTCACTAGTCACAATCCCACTTTTTCACCCTTATGAGCAACGATGCAATGAGTGCTAAGTGCTATGTTACTAGCGAAATGAATCACATAACACCAATCCTCATTGTCAAGGCTTGCAAAGAAGTGGGATTTCTTGGGATTTCTTAGGATTTCAAGGAGCATACATATAATAAATAATGAGAGAACACAAATCCACATAGCAACACATTTAAGATAGACACACAATGTTTAAGTGAAAAACCCAAAACCGGGAAAAAAAAATCTATTATATCTCATGGCCAAAACCAACCAACCGAGACAAGTGACCTAGCCACTACTCATCTCCATACCACTTTACAATGGATCCTCCTCAAGCCTTGTAAAGACTTCCTTACATGTAATGCCATGGGCTAAAACAAACCATGTGCCCAAAACCATGTGCTAGACCTAAACCAGCTTTGACTCATTCTCAAGTCAAGGTTAACCATAACAATCCCCCCTTTAAACTTGACTTGGAGTAATCACCAACCCCCGTTAAAGTTTTATCGATGAATCTCACATACACGCCCCTATCACCTAGGTCTATCTCACGACTTTACCGGTGAGTTACCAGGGGTATGCATGCCTTACCAGGTCTTACAGCCATATGCCCATTTATATGCAAACCATTCCATTGATTTTTTTTCATGTGTCTTCATGGTGACTACACCATCACCAACCGTTGCTTCATCCTCTAGCTTTTCCATGCACGCTACCTTGCTCGTCTTCTACCATTCTCCTTTTGTACCAGCTTACAACCTTGTCATTGACGTCCATATAAAAAGAATCCATCTACCGGATTACATGGTTCCTCAGCCACCATAATCATCAATTCTCTATGAATTCTCTTCACATACATGGTTCATCAATCTTGGTCCCACACCTGAGATTTAACCATCTCACATTCCTCATGCAATCGAAGGCTCAACCTCTCGGATCCATATCAAGCGAGGTTACGAGTACATTTGACACCCTCGTACCTACCTAGTGGTTCATTCCAACTTGATGCAACATCCCTTCTCTACGCATAAGAGGGATGCCTTATGCTTCTAGCACCCGAGGAAATTGCATTCTAACTAGGAACCCAAAAATATTGGTAAGGTGTTGGGTACCACCAAACATGCATGCAAGGTAACACCTTACATATTTATCTTATTAGATAAATAAATATATTTTTATAATTGAACTGATGATGATATGAATACATAGTCTCTTGGTATATATATAGTACATAATAGTGAAGAGTTATGTCTCTTCTCATGTAGTTGTTGCATTTAGCATATATAATATTAATTAATTAATTACTTAATCTAATTTATTATTTATTTACATATTATTATATTTTGTATGTTACAATGCACCCCATGATTAAGTCAAAAAACCAGGTACAACACAACGAGCACAACTATATTCCAACCCAGATCTCTAATACCAATTATTAGGAATTACGAGCAATAAAATATAACAATATGCAAGAAATAGGCACCATTGAAGATAGGCACACAATGTTTATGTGGAAAACCCAAACCGGGAAAAATCACCTTAATGATCTATTGTATCCCATGGCAAAAACCAACCAACCGAGCTAAGTGAGCTAGCCACCACTCATCTCTAGGCCACTTTACAATGGAGCATCCCCAAGCCTGAAAAAGACATCCTTACATGTATTACCATGGGACAATACCATGGGCTACAACAAAGCATGTGCCCAAAACCATGTTCTAGACCTAAACCACCTTTGACTCACTAAAGCAAGAGCATCCAGCTCATAATATGTTGACTGATGAGTCTACATGCAATGTAATCGCTTCTAGATGAAATTGGTTCGATATTGACTATAGGGTTAGTTTTAATTTGTAATAAGTGGCAATTAGCCATTATTATCCTTGATCCCTGCGTGGATTTCCTCAAGGATTGATCTTTGTCGATAGGGTTTCTTTTATTAGGTCCTCAAATCCAACCTAGTCGGATCTGTCAGGTTTTCTAAGTGTTATAAAATAAATTGAATGTATGAGTGGAGAGTGAAATAGAGGTGTGTATACAGAAGATTGAGTGAGGAGTGAACAGAGTCTCTGTATGAAATTGAATACTTGATAAATTGAATGAAGAACAAAGAATTAGACTCTGCGTGTGTTTGACTGATGTTTTCATATGATTCAATGGAACACATTTCGTACTTAGTGACATTTCACTCCATATAACTATGTGTATCAGTTACGTGGTTTCATATTGCAATAACCCCTAAAATTGCAGAGGAAATTGATCATTTCAGTGATCAATTCAACGAAGAACGTGCAGCTTGGTTAAATCCACAGTTACAGATTGATTCCGCAGCAAAAAGACTAGATCCACACAATCTAGATTGAAATCCGCACCCGGGATAGATCAACGATCGAAGGTGAGTCTGCTAGGATCGATGGCATAGAAGAACGGAGTGCGACAACCGGGAATTGGAGGAATGCGAGCGTCAAAAGTTGAAAAGTCGAGATCTGAATCCCGAACCGAAAAGCAGAACACGGAAAAGTGAAGAAGTGCGGAAACACAGGTTCGTAAGTCGATAATCTGACTTCTGCATTTTGAATCCGAAATCGGGAAAGTGGGAAAAAGGCGAAAACCTTGTTTTGAAAAGTGATAAGTCGATTTCGCGATCCGCTAAAGTGCGAAAAGGAGGTTAGACAGTGCCATAAGCTTATTAACAGGAAAAAATCAAGCTTGTTAGTTTTCAATTCTCGGTTCTGAGGTTTGTAAACAAACCAGTGCCATCAGTTTGGTATCGAAGCTTTAGTTGAGACTGTAGAAGGATGTCGCCGAGACAAGGACGAGCACGTGGGATTCCTGTAGGACTTGGTCAAGGAAGATAGCCTGCAGAGACAAATATAGAGAGAGAAATGAGAAGATTGGAAGAAATGCTAGAAGCTATGGAGAGAAAGAACCAGTCAGATAATTCTGATGATAGTGATGAAGAAGCAGAATCCTCTGAAGAAGTTAGAGTTTTGAAAATGTTGAAGAAGGCCAGTAGTAGACCAAGAGTGGAAGTACCTATGTATGAAGCTAATTTAAATTTTGAAGAACTCATGGATTGGATTAATTCTCTGAATAAATATTTTGATTTTGAAGAAATTGAAGACAAGAAGAAAGTAAGATATGCAGCTACCAGAATGAAGGGACGTGCAACCATTTGGTGGGATGAGCTCCAAATCCATCGAGAAAGAAGAGGTAAGTCAAAGATAAACTCTTGGGATAAGATGCTACGTAAGATTAAGAGTCAGTTTATGCGTAAGGACTATCGATTGAATCTTATTAGACAGTTACATAACTTTAGACAGAAGACCATGATTGTAAAAGAGTACACAGAAGAATTTTTTAGACTAAGTATTAGAGCTGGACACACATAGGGAGGTCTAGAAAGAGTAGCTAGGTATATCAATGGTTTAAGATATGATATACAACATGAACTCAGTTGATTGAATTTGAAAACTGTAGAATATGCATATCAAGTAGCTTCAAAGGTAGAAGAGAAATTGTTAAGAAAATAGAACCAGAAAAATAGAGGAAAGAATATAGGAAGAGGAAGAGGATCTCCTAGTAGTGGAGGTAGGACTTCAAAAGATGGAGTTGAAGGTTTTAGCAATCAATCATCCCAGCGAAGAGGATTCCAAGGAGGCAAAGGAAGAGGTAGGCACATATAAGTAAAGTGCTATTCTTGTGGAGAGATTGGACATATGTCTTCGAATTGTCCAAAGAATCAGTCTTCAGGTCAGAGAAATATGAATGTTGTAGAGGCTCAAGAAGAGTCAAAAGAAGAAATAGAGATGAATAACCCTCTGGAAGAAGGAGAATCTCTTATGTTGAAGAGAGTTTTGGTAAAATCAGAGAAGTAAGTACATGAACCAACTCAAAGGAAAAGTTTGTTAAGAACAAGGTGTAAGTCATAAGGTAAGTGTTGTAAAATGGTTATTGATAGTGGTAGTACAGATAAATTGGTTTACACTAAGATGGTAGAGAAGCTGGGATTGAATAGGATGAAGCATCCCACTCCCTACAAAGTGTCATGGTTGCAGAAAGGACATCATCTCTTGGTGAATGAGTAATGTAATGTGGAATTTCAGATTGGTACTTACAAGGATGAGATATTATATGACATGATGCCTATGGATGTGTGCCATATACTCTTAGGGAGACCATGGCAGTATGACAGGAAATTTGTTCATGATGGGAGGAAAAATACTTATTCTCTGGAGAAAAGTGGGAAGAGACATACTTTGTCACCCTTGGAAGACGAAACAGTTCAGGAAGGTTTAGGATCAAACATTTCGCTGATGTCTCGAAAAGAACTATTGCAAGAAGTTCAGAAAGAGGAGAACCTACATTTTTCCCTTGTTGGTAAGCCAAAGGTAATTTTAACTTCTTCGAATTCAGATGATTTGCCTGATGAAGTTAAAACTTTAATTGATGAGTGTGCTGACATTATTGTGGATGATTTACCAAATGACTTACCCCCTGTAAGAAGTATTAGTCATCACACTGACTTAATACATGGTGCAAGTTTACCTAATAAAGCAGCATATAGATTAACTCCTCAAGAAAATGAGGAAATCAAATAACTGGTACAGGAGCTGTTGGAGAAAGGTTTGGTAAAAGAAAGTTTGAGTCCTTATGCAGTAACCATTGTACTTAGTCCAAAGAAAGATGGTGGGTGGAGGATGTACACCGACTCCATAGCAATCAACAAGATCACTATTCGGTATAGATTCCCTTTACTAGAATCAATGATCTAATGGACTGTTTAAGTGGTTCAAAATATTTTTCCAAAATAGATTTGAAAAGTGGATATCATCATATTAGGATAAGGGAAGGGGATGAATGGAAGACAAAATTTAAAACTAATGATTGTTTGTATGAGTGGTTAGTGATGCCATTTAGGCTTACTAATGCACCTAGTACCTTCATGAGGTTGATGAATGAGGTTTTAAAAGAGTTTATTGGGAAGTTTGTGATAGTGTATCTAGATGACATTCTGATTTTCAGCCTTAATAGAGAAGAACATTTAAGATACCTTAAGTTGTTGTTGAGAACTTTGCAAAAGGCAAATCTACTGATAAATTTGAAGAAATGTTATTTCTTGAAGAAAGAGTTAGTTTACTTGGGATTTGTAGTTTCATAAGAAGGACTGAAGATGGATCCTGACAAGGTACATGCGATTGTAAATTGGCAATTTCCAAAGAATGATTATGAGGTAATAAGTTTCCATGAACTTGCTAGTTTCTATAGAAAGTTCATTAAGAATTTCAGTAAGATTTGTGTGCCTTTGATGGATACTTTGAGAGGAAGTAGACAGCCTTTCAAATGGACAGAAGCAGCTGATAGAAATTTTAAGTTGTTGAAAAAGAAGATAACTGAGAAGCCTATCTTGGCTTTGCCCAGATTTGACAAAGTGTTTCAAGTGGAAACAGATGTTAGTGGGACAATAGTGGGAGCAGTTTTGAGTCAAGAGCATAGGCCAGTGGCATACTTCAGTGAGAAATTAAATGAAGCAAAACAAAAATACTCTTCATATGATAAGGAATTATATGATGTTGTGCAAGCTCTTAAGAAGTGGAGACATTATTTGATTCCTAAGGAATTTGTGATGTATTCTGACAATCATGCTTTGCAGTTCATAAACAGTCAGCCAAAGTGTAACCAGAGACATGTTAAATGGGTAGAATTTTTGCAGAACTTTACCTTTGTTATCAAACATACAAGTGGTAAGTCTAATAAAGTTGTTGATGCTTTAAGTAGGGTAAATCTGACAGTACAAGAAGTTAAGGTCGGTACTTTGGGATTTGAAAACTTGATTGATATGTATAAAGAAGATTTAGATATCAAACATATATATGTTGCCTGAGAAAATCCATTTACCCATAACAGAAGCGAGTGGTTAGATTATATGTTGCATGAATGTTTTTTATTCAAGGATAGTGAATCGTGTATTCCAAGATGTTCATTGAGAGAGAATTTGATTTAGGAAAAACACAGTGGAGGTCTATCGGGACATTTTGGACAAGACAAGACTTTTGCTCTAGTAAGTAATTTTTATTTTTGGCCAAAGATACAGAATGATGTGAAGAAATTTGTTGAAAGATGCAGAATCTGTCAACATGCAAAGGGAAGAAGTCAGAACATAGGATTGTATCATCCTTTTCCTAGTCCAGTTGGGCATTGGGATTCCATAAGCATGGATTTTATTCGGGTTTACCTATAACTCAAAGAGGTCATGATTCAATTTATGTCGTGGTAGATAGATTTTCCAAAAGGGCTCATTTTATTGCATGTAAGAAGATTAATGATGCAACCAATATTGCTAACCTATTCGTTTCAGAAATTGTAAAGTTGCATGGGTTACCTTTGAGTATTGTGTCTGACAGAGATACAAAGTTTGTTGGTCATTTTTGGAGAACTCTACGGAAGAAGTTGGGGACTAATATTAGTTTTAGTTCTGCTTATCATCCTCATACTGAAGTGGTAAATATGGGCTTGGGAAATATATTGAGAAGTCTTGTATATGAACATCCAAAAGAATGGGGTTTAGCTTTAGCTCAAGCTGAGTTTGCATACAATTATTCACCAAACAAAAGTACAAGTATGAGTCCTTTTCAAATTGTCTATGGAATGCATCCAAGAGGTGTATATGAACTTAGATATTTGGGAAAACAAGAAAAGAGAAGTGCACAGGGTGAAGACTTTGCAGTTAGAATGCATGAGCTGCAGGAGAATATCAAGAAGAGATTATAGGAAAGTGCAGAAAAATATAAACAGAGAGCAGACTTGAAGAGAAGAGAATTAAATTTTCAGGTTGGAGATTTAGAGATGTCCTATCTTAAAAAGGAAAGATTCCCTAAAGGAACTTATAATACATTGCGTAAGAAGATTGGACCTTGCAAAGTTTTAAGGAAGTTTTCTGCAAATGCTTATGAGATTGAGCTTCCTTTTGACTTTCAAATTTCACCAATTTTTAATGTTTCATAATTGTATCCTTTTAAATATGCAAGTGTCCATACAGATGGTGTAACTTCAGATGGAGGTGATTCAGCTATAGATTGTCAAGGACAAATTCCACAAAAATAACAACCTCAGATTGAAGCCATTCTTGACAACAGAATACTGAGGAAGACAAGGAACACAACCTTCTTTCAGTACCTAGTCAAATGGAAGAACCAACCTACTGAAGATGCAGCCTAGATGATAGAACAAGAAATTTCCAAGTACAATGTGCACCCTAAAGAATTAATGAAGAATTATTTTCTTCCCCAGGAGTATGATGCAGGAGCATCTACCCAAGAATTTGTTGACTAATGAGTCAACATGCAATGCAATCGCTTCTAGATGAAATTGGTTCGATATCGAGGATAGGGTTAGTTTTAATTTGTAATAAGTGGCAATTAGACATTATTCTCCTTGATCCTTGCATGGATTTCCTCAAGGATTGATCGTTGTCAATAGGGTTTCTTTTATTAGGTCCTCATATTCAACCTAGTCGGATCTCATAGGTTTTTTGAGTGTTATAAAATAAATTAAATGCAATAGTTAGGGCATGAGTGTATGAGTGGAGAGTGAAAGAGAGGTGTGTACATAGAAGATTGAGCGAGGAGTGAACAGAGTCTCTGTATGAAATTGAATACTTGATAAAATGAATGAAGAACAAAGAATTAGACTTTGCATGTGTTTGACTGATGTTTTCATATGATTCAATGGAACGCATTTCGTACTTAATGACATTTCACTCCATATAACTATGTGTATCAATTATGTGGTTTCATATTGCCATAACCCCTAAAATTGCAGAGGAAATTGATCATTTCAATGATCAATTCAACGAAGAACGTGCAGCTTGGTTAAATCCATAGTTACAGATTGATTCTGCAGCAAAAAGACGTAGATACACATAGTCTAGACTGAAATCCGCACCCAGGATAGATCAATGGTCGAAGGTGAGTCCGCTAGGATCGATGGCGTAGAAGAGCGGAGTGCGGAAACCGGGAATTGGAGGATTGCGAGGGTCAAAAGTTGAAAATCTGACTTCCGCATCCCAGACCGGAAATTGGAACCCAAAAAAGTAAAGAAGTGCAGAAATGCAGGTTTGAAAGTCGATAATCTGACTTCTGCGTTCCAAATCGGAAATCGAAAATAGGGAAAGTGTGAAAGTGTAGAGAACCTGTTTCGAAAGTCGATAATCTAACTTCCACAACCCGAATCGGAAATCTGAAATCATGAAAGTGGGAAAAAAGCAGAAACCTTGTTTTGAAAAGTGATAAGTTGATCTGTGATCCGCTAAAGTGCCGAAAGGAGGTTAGACAGTGCCATAAGAAAAAGTTGGGCCTGTTGGTTTTCGGTTCTTGGTTCTGAGGTCTATAAACAAACTAGTTCCACCCTCTCACTCTTGAGTCAAGGTTAACCATCACATGATTTTGGGTGTAAGCCTTGAAGGTGATGATTGATGCTTTGTGATTCATTTCACTAGTTTCAATCCCACTTCTTCACCCCTACGAGCATCAATGCAATGAGTTCTAAGTGGATTATTTAAAACCATGATCGAGAAGTCCTAGTTACCAGGTGCAAGCCTCAGAGGTGATGATTGATGTTATGTGATTCAGTTCACTAGTCTCAATCGCACTTCTTTGAAATCCCTCAAGGTGATGATTGATACAACATATGTGGTTCGTTTAGCTAGTCACAATACCACTTCTTCACCCTTATTAGGATCGATCCAACGAGTATTAAGTGAACTATTCGAAACCATGATCGAGAAGTCTTGGTTACCAAGTGCAAGCCACGAAGGTGATGATTGATGTTATATGATTCATTTTGTATAATACTCCTAGTGTGTTAAACCTTGAACATATGTTGTGACTATTATTTGTGTTGTATGTGGAACTAGGTGGTTGGAATATGGATTAAGGACATTNGGGGGCGGTGGTGGAACCAATAATTGTTATTATTCTTAACAAAGCTCTTTGTTGCCTAATTGTAATGATTTTAGCCTATGGTGGTATCATCATACCGTGATTGACAATTTTGTGGAGCTCTTTTGATGCTTGCTTTAACCTCATGTGCGTATAATGGCTATTTTTAGCCAGTACCTTTTGGGAAAGTTTAATTCCCACCCTCTGAGCGACTTTTACCATTCTGAAATAATATTTTGGTGGAGAAAATTCCTCCCTCTACCTATTTGAATTCACCTTCATGATTGAATGGACCTTCTTGGATTGGGAGTAAGGGAAGTTGAAGGGTCACTCTCCTCTAATTCGAGTTGGATCTAGTTAACCTGAGTTAGTTTTAACCATGAAAAGGAAATGGATATTAGAGGATTCAAATTATCTTCAAGTAGGAGTTTTCATCAAACATTGATCCGGGAGTGAAGATGTGTTATGCTAGAGTGTTGTCTTGATAGAGATGGGAGCCTGATCTATGCCAAAGTGTCACCTAGATGGGTTTTAAAGATTGAAGATCTTGCATGAAGGTATGAAGAATTTTTCTATGCCATAATGTTGACTGCATATAATTTATTGTGCTTTCTCGGTGTGTATGACCTGGGTTTCCTGTGATGGAAATATTATTCCAGAGTGTTTCCTGGATAGTTTGTGCTTTCTAAGTATAATCTAACTTTCCTATGATGGAAATTTTATTCTAGAGCACTTCCTGGATAGTTTGTGCTTGCTAGGTATAACCTGAGTTTCATGTGATGGAAATGTTATTCCAGGCTATTGATTGGATCGTTTAAATTACTTCTCCTTTCTCAAAGAAATATGAGTTTTAGAGATGTAATAATTGGGAATTTTCTTGGAATGAGCCTAGGAAGGTGAATCTGTATGTTTTGGTTTAACCATTTTAAGCACTTATGGAGCATGAAACCTGTGCCATTGCATCTGGAATGACATTTTCTGTTAGTGATTGAGAAAAAATATGAAGATAATTGAACCTTAAACTTTAATCCACAATAACAGTGCATATGAATCTCATCAATAATCCAAAGATATAAATCAAACCATAGAAAATAGGATATACCCTAGGAAAACCCTCCACTGATTCAGAGGGTAAATAACCCAACAAACAATCTTAGAGTATGATTGGTAAGTGGCAGAGAATGATTACAACACAATAGAATATTGCTTTCACCGAGAGCACCAAAGATAGAAGATCAAATGGGACACTATATCTAACTTGCAAAGTGCATAACACTTTATAACAAGGCAAATTAGGTTTTACAAGAAAATAGAATAGTTGCATGCATTAGTAACTTGTTAACACTTAGAACACGTATTCATCTTCAATCATGTGCCCCCCATTGATCTGGTTCTAAGCTAACACTCCATAATTATCTCCCATTAGAAGATACGTGCCTTCCTTTAATTAACTAACTCTAACTGAGTTGTTAACTAAGTGTACTAAACTTAATTGAATGGAACTAAGTGTAACTACATACAACTGAGTGCAATTGAAATGAACTAAATGTAACTGCATTCAATTGAATGTAACTAAACAGAACTGAATGTAATTGAACACAAATTGAATGTAACTGAACATAACTTAATGTAATTGAACAGAACTGAAAGTAACACTAGTGCTTTTCCATCAGTGTTTATTTCCAACAACAACTTGCATAAATTAAGGAGTTTATTCCTTAATTCATTGAACTTTGTTTACCATAACTAATAGTCAACTGATATCTTATCAATTCGAGTTCACTTGATGGCAACATGGGAAATTCGAATTCTCTCTCCATCTTTGTGCTTATATTAAATATCTCTAGACGGTCCATATGTGTTTTCATTAATTAATCATCTGTATCATATCATACTCATAAGGTTGTTTCTGAAGCTATGATCATATGTATTACCCCGGATCCTATAGTCACATGCTAAAGTAAATCACTCTAGGGGTAGCTAATCCCTAAAGGAGACTTGTAGCACCTGTTCACCATGACTAGCCATACATCACATAGTATATATATTGTACAAAATAATGTACACCACCTTATAGCATGAGGATATTTGTAGAAATTGATATTACTCACAAGAATTTAGTTGATATTACACACAAGTTTACTGACTTGATATTACTCACAAGTCTATTGCCTTGGTATTACTCACAAGACTCAGCTTGATATTACTCATAAGCTTTACAACATCACCACCTCAATCATATGAGTATATTTGTAGGAGTTGATATTACTCACAAGTCTATTGTCTTGATATTACTCACGAGACTGGAGAATGACTCATGATGATGTAATCTCAACATTTCCATGCTATCAAAGTTGAATTACAACCTTGTTTGTTTGATCGAGATAAATTCTTCACTGTGGATCGATGACCTCAACCAGGGGGTGGCCTGTTCAAGTGAGGAACACCTTGACAAAGCCTATGGTTGGGTGGAACATTGTCATGTTGTAGCTAGTTTCCTAGTAAACAGATAGGTATATAATTAAGAATTTATTTATTCCATTATGATTGTAATGTGCTAATGAAAATGGGAACTACTTATTATTTGACTGTTACTGTTGATGGATATGGTAGATGTATCAATGTATGTATAGAGATCTGATGGTTTAATTTCTTGGTAACTGGTGCATTTTCGTTGTTGATAGGTTATGATTCCTTGATGTGTAGTTGTAACTTAACCTGTAAGATGCACAATGTGACCGGGTTGATCTGTGCTTGAATTATGTCTATTGAATGTATTTAATTGCAAGATTAACCACTCGAAAATGTTTGTCTTCTAAGCTTTTTCCTTAATTCCATTTGAATACGTGTCAATCAATAAAAGGACAAGACATGTGCCTAAACTTCATGTTAACCTCGTTGCCAACCTATCATGGTGTGGGCGTCTAATGTATTGGAGAATCATCAAGGTTCTAACATGGAGGTGGCGATGATGATATTGGTGTCCAAAAGGTCATGATAGTCATGTTGTTCGGCTAGTGGCAACCACCAAAATCCAATGTGCTGACCTCCGAATTGGTATCATAAACCTCAATGCAATTTTCATATTGATGCCAAAGTGTTGATCCACGTGCCAACATTGGGATCAACCCAATAACCTTTAATGTAGTTTTGTGTTATTGCTAAATTTCTGATGTCAAGACACCGACATCAGGATCGACAAGATAAGTAGGAATGGGATTTTATGTTTTGTCGATGCCCAAGGTTCGACATTGGGGGACCTGAGTTTCGAGATGGGAACATCGGAGTAGGTTTGTAGTTCTCAAAATGTGTTTCCACTTTTGACCCTTGATGACCCGAGTTACGAGGTTGGGACGTCTATGTCGAGGTCATAAATTTTGTTGTGTTCATTTAGTAGATCTGACTTATAACTTTTGATGTCAAGAACGTCGGGAGAGTATGATTAAGTCAAAAGGTTGTAATAACCATCGAGACTGATTATTTAAGTTAATTAATTAATTGTTCAAACTAAATAACTAGATTATTGGACACAATGGCCACACTGAGAGGGGGGGTGAATCAGTGTGTGAGCTATTGAATTTTTTTTTACCTTCTTTTAACCAACCAAAGCATATCAATCATTACATAATCAAATGTATCAATTAAATCAACCGTGATTCATAAGCACATTCATCACATCAAAGAGACAAATGAATATTTGTATTTTGATGTTTATTTATTGTACATGGAAGACAACAATATTCTCGATTACAATCGACACCAACTGATAAAGAGAGCACCACCTATGTAACAGGACCCAACCTTGTTTTCTTAGATGCAACTAAGAATGGTTTGAGGAGTCCAATCCTCAAGTGCAAGTCGCTACTTGCAAGCTTGATGCGAATCGTTGATTGTCATAAATCTATTGCTCAACACTCTCATCAATACTGCTCACCTTCTCAGCTCATCGTTTTGTTCATCACCTTCTGCTGCTTATTGATGTTGCTGCTAATCAACCTCTGGTCAATACTTCTTCTGCTGGTCAACACTGCTCATTAATCTCTGCTAGTCTTTTTATGCTTGTTGCTACAACTCTATGTGACACTTCTTAAGATTGTCACCATCATCATCATCAAGGCAATGTATGGAACATCAAGGTCTGGATCATCATGTTAGTCCATCATCTTTGTGTTCATCACAAGGTGTACATCATCATAAGGTACAATGTATCATCAAGACAACATCAACAACTGTAAAAATTAACAGTATATGTACTTCTCACACAACTGGCATATACTTTTCATTATTTGTTGCTTACATCCAAGGATGTTATTATATACTTTGCAGTATTATACCACATTATATTATGTTGTAGATGGCATGTTCATCATAGGGTTTAGAAATCGTAGAAATGCATACACTAACACACCTCTGTACTGTATCTTTACCACATTATACATCATTGTATACACACTTTAACACACATCATTCTCAAATGTGTTTGCATCATCATTCACAATTTGTTCTCATCACATGTACCTTGCATTATTAAAGCTCCATCATTGCATTACATATATGATGGATCACAATTTCATACTTCAGTTAGTACATACATTTGTGCATGCCATTTGTATTTGTACATACTCATACATACTGTGTTATATATGTATTGTACTAAACTCATTGTCCAATATTACATACCTCTGTACACTCCACTACTCACTGTAGATGACTCTGAACAAAACAAACCTTTGGTGCTTCAAAATTGGACTGAGGATGACTTTTCCAAAACAATCCTCAGTCGAGTTCTAGGGAGTTCGCCTTTTCTTGCACATTCGTTGGTTGAAAGATTCCAAAACAATTTGGGATTGCTTGTGTTCATTAAAATACATCAAGCAATTGCTAAACTCCTCCACAAGCCGTAAATAATTTTTGTAGCCACCTTGACCATCAGCGGCTTCACCTTTGTGTGTAAAAGGCCTCCAATACTGCTGCTGCAAAAACCACCCTTGTGGATTGTTTGTATCAAAACATGGACTGTATAAAAATGCTGCTATTGACAATGACCATCGAGGGTTTTCAAGACATGTGTTGGGATTGTTTTGCTGCAAACATAAAGAAAATTCAGACTGCTTACTCTTCAATAATGCTCCTGCTACCACAAAGTTCCTTTAGTCCACCCAAAAGACAAATAAAACTCAACCCAAAAAAAATATCATATCATATTTATAAAAAAAAAAGAATCTCCGTTGAAATCTGCGAGTTTTCCTCAGTCAATACTCCACGACAAAATATCAGTTAATTTCTTAGTCAGCGAGCTATATCTCTTCATCGTTGGTATTTTGCATGTGAAGATGACTTTTATATTGGACTAGTATATGTTGGTTTGAATGCAGGGTCTTAAGCAAGAGTGGACAGTGGAAACACTAATAAAAAATGAACCAAGATTTATATCCTCTTAGGCTGTTGTCCAAAAACTTAGGTTTGCTCCCAGACCTCTGCCACTACCTGAGCTTCACCCTCCAGGAGTTATGCTCCTCACGAAAATGTCAGTCACTTGGCTGTTGCAAGTTTCATCCCAAAATAAATGTTTAATCTCCGTGGAACCTTCTCTACAACCTTACTGAAACCTTCCTTAGACTTGCAAAAACGTGACCGCTCCCACTCCTGAATTTCTTTCCTCAGACCAACGAAGTATAAATAGTTTACCACCTAAAACTTGACTGCTCCTTTGCTGCTTCAATGCACGTGCCGACGTTGGGATCAACCCAATAACCTTTAATGTATTTTTTCGTTATTACCCAATTTTCGATGTCGAGACACTGACATTGGGATTGACAAGATAAGTGGAATGGGATTTTATGTTTTGTCGATACCCGAGGTTCGACATTGGGGGGCCTAAGTTTCGAGATGGGAACATCGGAGTACATCTGACAGATTGGAAGTGCTCAAAATGTGTTTCCACTTTTGACTCCCCATGACCCAAGTTATGAGGTTGAGACGTCTATGTTGGGGTGGTAAATTTTGTTGTGTTCATTTAGCAGATCTGACTTCTAACTCTTGATGTCAAGAACGTCACGAAAGTATAATTAAGTCAAAATGCTGTAATAACCATTGAGACCGATTATTTAAACTAATTAATTAATTGTTTAAACTAAATAACTAGATTTTAATCATAATTAATTAAGAAAGCTAACCAGTGAAGGCCGATGTCTTGATTGTTTGTCTTCATCGCCTAGCCTTAGATGATTTTTCCCATTGAGCTTGACACGATTAAGCTTTTCCCCTGCTCTTTTGGTGTATTTGCCCTTAGTTTGGAGGTTGGGTACGTTACATTTTGTTATTATAAATCCCACTTCTTCACTCCTATGAGCAATGATGCAATGCATGCTAAGTGGACTATTCAAAACCATAATAAATAAGTCATTTGTGACTATACTCATAGGATATGGGTTATAGATTATTGACTTACACTATGGAGATAGTCCCGAAAATTATATATCATAGGTTGCATTGCGAAATCCCTCAACACTAATATAAATATAAATTATAAAAACTATATATATATATATAGTAATAAAGATCTTATAAACAATAAATAAATGAAAAAAAAGGTGAAATAGTTATTAATGTTCATTAAGATCAACTTTAGTATATCTCACTTTAAGAAAGGTAAAGTTTAAGAGAAGCATTTATATATCACCTTAGTTTTTTGTTCTTTTTTCCCTGAAAAAAAAAACTATACTTTATTGAAGTATTTGAACAAGAAGTACATCAATACATTTTTTACCATAAAAGACCAAAAAATAGTCAAAGTCCATAGACCAAAAAGAGGAACAAAATAGATCGAGAAGGAGGCGAAGACAATAGTAAAAAACCATAGACCAGAGCTCAGCAAGAACTAGAGCTACAACCCCCAAGAGGAGCACCAAGCACAGCACTAAAACACGAATGCTCAAGCCATAGAAGTATAAAAACACCCTCTAGAGTAAAGGGATCCATTGGTCCAAAGTTCAAAGAAGTAAAAACCTTCCACCTCTAGAAGTGCCTTTTTTGACATCAAGTCTGCCAAGTGATTTTTCTTCCTGAAGACATGCGTAAAGGAAATATTTTTCAAGCGACTGATCAACAACCTAATCCGAGCCAGGCCAAGAGGTGAAGAATTTTGATTCCATGAACATCCACAACCCAATCAATAATCATCATCGAATCACCATAAATATTGATGCTATCTAGAACAAGGCAATGCGTAAAATGAAGAAGGAGCCATAATGAAAGAAGCTCACCCTTAGTATTTGAGCCAGAACCAAACCTCATCTAGAGTTTATAAAATCGATCCTTATCCAAAAAGAGAATGTCCCAAGCCCCCCACATAAAGAGGAGTCATGTTGAGAGGACCCATCAAAAAACCCCAACAAACTATCCTTTGGGAAATGCTCCTCAGGGTCTCTAATAATATGTCACGGAGAACCTAAAACCTTCACAACAGAGAACACTTTAAAGGCATCTACACCCCTGTAGCAGATGGAGAGAGCATCGGTATGAGCATTTTCAAATATTCATTTGTTTATGCCTTTCCATAATTCCCAGGAAAAAAAACAAGGAAAGGACTGCCATAAAGGAGCTTTTTCTTTCCAGGATAGAAAGAAGTATGATAACGAACTCCCCAACCAAACATCTGGGCATTTTAAAAACCAAAGAACATTATGCCATACAAATTTTGCGATATGACAAGAAACAAATAAATGGAAGATAGTTTCTTCGACCACACCACACATAACACAACAATTTGGACCGATCATACCTCGTTTTGAAAGGTTGTCCGAGGATAGGAGATTATTTTCCAGCGCAAGCCAACAAAAATTGTAATTTTATACAATGCTTTCCAAGACCAAATCGAGTGCCACCACTTCCGTTCAAATAAAATATCCTCATACAAACACTGATATGCAAACTCCACGGTCAATTCACCCGAACACTTGTTGTATGAACATTGCAAATCCCCCGATTTATAATCATTATCTGCAATATTATTTTTTCATTGTATTTTTCGATGAGTTTGGATGATTGAGGAATCTATGCAAACGGTCCCTGGAGGAGAGTTGTAACTGCTACATTTTGCCTTTAATGAAATATAGAATGAAAGGGACAAGCCACGTTAAAAGAGGAGACTATGCATGCAAGAGGGGGAGACGTAAAGCGGTAAACCTCAAGAAGGTACACCAGGCGTTGAACAGACCCTGGAGGAATCAAGGCATAGTGGTTGATGAGGATTCAAGGGTGAATGGACCGTAGTTGCAAAACGAGATAAAAAAAACCCTAGAGAAATCAGGGAATGCAGTGGTTAACAGGGACTCCTTGGGGAATGGACCTTAGCTGCAAAGGAAGACATAGGAAACCAAACTATAAGAGAGCATATGCGAGGAGGAAAGACGTTGCTGAGTATGCTGGGAAAGAATGAATGCTTGGTGCATGAGCACTCTATCTTAGGCAAGAGTTTAGAGAAATACTTGTTGTGTGAGCACTCTGTGTTAAGCAAGTGATTTGTGTCTGGAAAACTGAATTGAGGTTAGCTGTCTCCGCTCTTGGCACACATAGTTTAGCTCAAGGGTGATTAAGGACAGAGCAGATCTGTGCCTAATCTATGGTTGGGTGGAACGTGGTTGTTCCCTTTTCGTTGCGGCTCACTTACAAACAGGTTTCATTACTGGGTTTATGTTTTTGCAAATCTATTTGAACTCATGGTATATTTGCATATGTGTAAATGTGTGTTTCAATGCTTTTGAAATGATAAATACTAGTTTTAGCTTTATTGATGAAAATGTTGCTCATAAGTTAGTGTATACTCATACTCTATTTGGAATGACTATGAATTGCATCTGGTGATATTGTTTGCTCAAATGGTGTAATATTGTTCTTAAAGAGTTACTAGGATGTTGTATGGTTCTTTGTTAAAGCCAGTCTAAGGGACCCCTGGTAGGGAAGCCAATGTGCTCTTCTGGGTTTAGCCCTTTTCCTATTTAGTGATGCACTTGTATAGTACTGTAAATTGTAAGGGAGGGTAAAACTATGAAGGAGAGATTGGCTGCTGAACTTCTAAGGAATTGGTCACTGTACACCACAAGAAAATACTTAAGCCTAAGCTTGTCTAAGTAAATCATTGGGCTTAAGCCGTGAGTCCATTAAGGGCTGGAAACTCCTTAGTCTTAACAAGAAAACACAGAGAATTTAGGTGAAAAACCTTGGGCCTGAAGACCTGTAGAAACCTAAGAATGTATAAAGAATTCGAGTGCTTCTGCAACCCGCAATCCGTAGTCTGTGTTGCGGGTGCGGAAAGCAGAATAAAATTTATAAGGAACATGAAGTGTTTCCGCAACTTGCAATATGCATTGTGGAAGTTGAAACAGTGTAATCCATAAAGCCATGACACTACTAACTCCAAATAAAGACGTACCTCAAGAGAGAGAACACCATGTGAAATGGCATCTCATAGAAGCTCGATAACGACACTATATTCAGCAACATTGTTTGAAGAGGGCCGTAAACATATGCCTCCTGAAGACAATACTTGACCCGTAGGTGTTGTTCAGGAATAAACACCCTTATAACCGAGGGTCTGGGGTTACCAACGTACTCTTAAAACTTGCAGACAACCAGCTTTAAAGTATAGAAAGGAAATAGGAAGATATAATGGACTCACTCGATTAACGACGGTTGATCCAAGCTTTGTCTTCTCCCGCTCTGCTCCTCTCCAAAGCTTTCAGGGATGCACCTCCTTCACCTACAAAGAGCAAATCCTCCAAATACAATCTTATACATGTATATATGAAAAGTTAGATGAACAAAATATATAGTGCTTCATCATAAATATTCATCAAACCATGATACATGAAAGAGAGTCAACACAAAGTTGGAAAAATGATTCTCTTTATTAACAATAGTGAATGAGATAAGTGCACAACCCAACGCCTGAAACAAGGACTCCTCTACAACCAAAGGATTCTGAGTTCTGCTGCTCCAAAGACTTCTGAAGATATATCACCAGCATAACTTTGCTCTCCAAGTATGATTGATTAATGCCCTTCCCAAGGCCTCTATTTATACTTAGGAAAATAGAGCAGTTTCGAAGGTTGAGACAGTTAAGATAGTTAATATTTAAAGCTAAACAAATCTCCATTAATCATGTTTTATTATTTTTAATGTCGAATGGAGGCGTACGCGAGTATTGATACTGACAACCCGCGTATGACACGCGAGTTTCTATAAGGGAAACCCGCATACAGATCTGTACGTGGGTTGCAACGACAATACTCGCGTACAGTACGCGATATGCTATGGAGATAGTCGCGTATGTACAGGAGTTGCTATGGAAAGAGTCGCGTACAACAATCAACATGTAAAAAGGTAAAAATGACAAGCTAGGTGGATAGTGAATGCATCTCATGTCATGCCCATCTATAGTGTTTTAGGCAACCTTCAATCCATAAGTGTCCTTTTGTGTGCCAACAAACGCAGTGTCAGCACTCGGACGGAGAAGTGCCATTTGGGTTGATAACAGATGCCCCCTGATGTGTGAGGTCAGAGGGAAGCGATGGCTGATATACATTATAATCTTAATCTTTGCAGAACACAGAAATCCAATGGAGCAGAGGTAGTACCTGAAACAAATACATAATAATGTCATATTTTAGGATGCTATGTTCAATATACTGGAACACTAGCTCCTTTACAAATGTTTGATTACAACATCTAGTATAGGTACAAGATCACGTATATTACAAAGGTGGATCGAAGCCACAATATACAATAATGATGAGTCTTCAAAGTTCTGGAGGCTGTGTATATAAGTAGAACATAATCTTGCGCAACTTAGTCCATAGTGAGGGAACTAAGGAATTCATAAACAATCCCAAAGAACCGGTACAATCCAAGCCATGCAAATAAATGTAGGCTGAAGTCGAACATGTAGTGGATTCAACAGATTGTCAATCAATAGGTGATAATCAACAACTGAAGCAAAGGAATTCACCAATGATGAAAGTGAATCCTGAGGTACAATCGTTAAAACTCTAGGTATTCGTCGTCAGGAAGTACTGATGCGAAACCATACTGTGGTAAGGAAGGCAATAGATCCTCCAACGGATCACAAGAGTGACTAGGAACTGGGAAAAGGAAGGGAGACACAAGTGATAACAGATACGACAATGATGGGATCAGGATATAGATCAGACATTGAGCACAACACAGAGATGACCCAAGGCAGCTTATAAATTTATAGATAGAACAACTAGACTTATTTGTCATGTAGGAGACATGATTGGATTCCCCAGATAGATCTGATAAGAGGAGTGTTGGAGACATTTACCATCATACACACTCTTTTTTGTCAAATTGGCCTAGTTAAACCACTATCCTAAGTATAATTGACATTAATTGACATCAGTGGAGCATTAATTGCCATCATCCAGTCACACCCACGCCTACCTACAATCAAGGAAGCTATCTGGAGCACTCTGGGGTTGATCTAAGTGATATTAATGCGCCTAATTGCTAATTGGTGGTTACAATCAGTTCAACCAGTCAGTTAAGGCACCTCCTCTCATTAAATATATTAGTTAATGATCTGGAGTCAACAAGGTGCCTCCACCAACTTTTGATGGTTAGTTCAGCTTCAGTTAACCTCATCGGGGTTCATTGAAGTCATGGAGCACTAGCACTTGATGGATGGCTTGCTATGACATGTGTTTGATCTCCTTCAGTTGAGATTCAGTCATTTAGTGCACTCTAACTTCAGTTAGGGTTTGGTGAGTCAATTAGGGTTTTGGTCAAGTGGTTAACTGAGTGTGAACCTATGGTTGAGAGTTAGTTAAGCTAGACTCACTCATTGAATTCAAATTGCCTCCTTAGGTATTCGAATTCCTCATGGATTCAAGCTATTGCTTGACATTGGTATTGTAACCATTCGTTGTTTATTAAATATACAGAGAGGAAACCAATTCCGGTTCCGATTAACACCATTTCATGAGTATTTGTTGATTATTATTTGATGAGATTGATGCTCTGATACCATATTAATCTTGCACATTGATCTAGGAACACAAAGGAGGAAATTCGAATTCAATGAGTGAGTCTATCTTAACTGACTCTCAACCATAGGTTCACA
>LPNX010663569.1:145516-197266 GCA_001517045.1 Pseudotsuga menziesii | reverse complement strand
GTCTGGATCACCCTGATGAACTCACCCCCAATAGTGAACGGAGGTAAGTGAACTTCTTTTCTGAAAATATCTTGGTGAAGATGTCTGCAATCTGCTCATGAGTCGGGCAGTATTGCAGAATGATGGTCCTGCCATGCGCTAGCTCCCTGATGTAGTGCATGTGAATCTCTACATGCTTGGTCCTCTACCAGGTAACTGGATTCGTGGATATCTTAATAGCACTCTGGTTGTCACAAAAGAGGACAGTGGAAAAAGTACTACCAAGATCAAACTCTGAAAGAATGCCTTGCAACCAAACTACTTGGATGCAAGCATTCACCGCACCTCAATACTCGGCCTCTGCTGAAGATAGTGCTATGGCAGCCTGCTTTTTGCTTGACCAGAAAATAGGGCCACCACCAAACATGAATACATATCCGGAAGTTGACTTTCAATCAATAGAATCACCCGCCCAATCGGAATCTGTGTATCCAACCAGCTCTAGCTCGGAGTCTGCAGCATAGTGAATGCCGTAGGTCCTGGTTCCCTGAATGTACTGGAGGATCCTCTTGGCTGCCTTCCAATGAAGATCATGAGGATGCTGCATGTATCTTGATACATCATTCATGGCATAACAAATATCAGGCCTAGAATGTGTCAAGTACAACAAGCTACCAATCAGCTGTCGATAGATAGTGCAGTCCATGGGAGGTGTGTGTTTTCCTTCTTCAAGGCTAATCCCTGAAAGGAAAGGGAATGGTGCAGGCCTATATTCAGCCATGTTAAACTTTACTAATAGGTCTGAAATGTATTTGGACTTAATGACCATAATCCCATCAGAATTTTGCTCGATTTCGAGCCCCAAAAATTGTTTTAGAAGCCCCAAATCACTCATTTCAAAGGCATTGTGGAGAGCAGTTTTGATGGCTGAAATGGAGGCAACTATGATACCTGTGATCAGTAAGTCATCAACATATAAAACAATGATAATTAGATTACCATAATGATATTGTAACTACACATTTGGATCTGATCTACATCTCTGAAAGTTTTGCGAGAGAAGGAAGGCATCCATCTTGGAATACCACTCTCTTGGGGCTTGTTTTAACCCGTATAGTGACTTCTTTAGCTTGCAAACCAAAGATGGATCAGTGATGTAGCTCTCAGGCTGCTTCATTTATATCTCCTCATGAATATCTCCATGGAGAAAGGCTGACTTAACATCCATGTGATGCACCTCCTAGTGCTTGGATGCTGAAATAGACAAAACAAGGCAGATGGAGTCCATTTTTGCAACCGATGCAAAGGTCTCATGGTAGTCCACTCCTTGGACTTGAGAGAAACATTTTTCTACCAGCCTTGCCTTATATTTGTAGGTGCTTCCATCAGCAGCAACCTTTGTCTGAAACACCCACTTGCATTGAACCAATTTCCTTCCCAGAGGAAGAGAAACTAGCTCCCAAGTAGTGTTTTTTTGAAGAGAATTCATCTCTTCATCTATGGCAACTTGCCATATCGGATCATTCCGAGCATGGTAGTTGGATTTTGGATCCGAACTAATCATCAAATAGCAAGTTTCGGATAGCAAATTATCAGAACAAGAGAGCGCAATACCTGCTCTTTGGAAATCAGACCGGGTTCTCCTTGGATCATCCGGATTTCCAATGTTGTCTCCTACGGAGGAGGGTGTCTGTTGGGCCCATGTAGGAAGATGATTTTGCACTTCAGGTTCTGATTCAGCATCTGATGATTTCTCCACACTGATATAAAAATTAGAGGATCCAAATCAGGGTCATCACCCCCAATTACATCATCCAAATATTCAGTGTAATAGGAAGGAAATTCAACAGTTTTCTCCTTCAGTAGTTCCACCTCCTGAAGAGGCTCATCGAACTTGACACTTCTCTCGATGATGATCTATTTGTTCTTGATATCCATCAGCTTGAATCCTTTAGATTCATCAAGATACCCAATAAACAAACATTCTATGCTCTGTGGTTGCAAATCCCTTCTTTTATCAAGCGGAATCCGGGCCCATGCAGTGGACCCAAACACCCATAGGTTCGACATATCTGGCTTGTGTCCGAAGTATGATTGGAAAGGAGTCTTTCCTTCCATAGATGAATGTGGCACCCCATTCTGAATGTATGCTACAGCATGCATGGCTTCATCCCACAAATTTGTAGCAAGCTTCTTTAACTCCAACGTACAGGTGGTCATCTCCTTGAGAGACCGGTTCTTCCTTTCTGCTACTCCGTTCTGCTGAGGAGTGTAGGGAATTGAATGCTAGAACTAAATACCACTTTGAGAGCATATGTACAGAAAATCATTACTGACATACTCCCCTCCATTATCAGATCTCAAGATATTGATCTTAATCCCAGAGGCATTTTCGATCAAGGCCTTTAATTCAGAAAAAATTTCACATATTTCCGATTTCTTTTTGAGAAAGAAAACCCACGTATACCTTGAAAAATCATCAATAAAAGTAAGGAGATACCTTGATGCATTCATGGATGTGACAGGCATCGGACCGCTGATATCATAATGTATCAGCCCCAATATGCTTGTAGCTCGATTTGCCTTCCCCCGATCGAACTTGTGCTCAGGGTGTTTTCCAATCACACAGCCCTTGCAGACTCCCGTGGTTTCCTTGATGATCGGGAGGCCTTCAACCATTGAGTTTTTCTATAATTGCTGCAAATATTTGAAATTAAGATGGCCAAACCTCTCATGCCACAGCCTACTTACCTCATTTCCATGAGGTAGCAGAGCGGTGGGCTTTGCATCCGCAACAAAGTGAGAGAACTCATAGGATTTTGCATGATGGTTTTCAAGGCCTTTAGCAATGAGTCTCCCAGATGCAATTTCTGTTATCTCAACATCATTTGGGCTAAAAGAGACTCTCTTAGGCATTCCTGTATGTGTCATCTGATAGACACTAAGGAGATTTGCTGCTAGAGACGGTACATACAAAACATTAGAGAAAAAACCATTTTCTAGATCTACAGTACCTTGTCCTTCAGAAATGATGGTGGAGTCACCTCCCATGTGGATGGGGATGGATTTTCCAGTCTCCAAGGATGAAAAGGAGTCTTTTTCAGCCATCATGTGATTCAAAGCTCCACTGTCAATCAGCAGTGCTTTGGACTTTCAAGTGCTTGCCATGAGGGCATGACCTTTCTCATGCTGTTGTTCCCGATCTTGGTGATCTCTCCTCCGAAAGCTCTCTAAAAGATTGATGNGCAGAGGACCAAGCATGTAGAGATTCACATGAACTACATCAGGGAGCTAGTGCATGACAGGACCATCATTCTGCAATACTGCCCGACTGATGAGCAGATTGAAGACATCTTCACCAAGAGCTTTTTAGAAAAGAAGTTCACTTACCTCCGTTCATTGNAGCTTTTTCTTCATGCAGGCATGTTCAGGGTGAAAACCCTTCCCGCAATAAGAACACCTGACTTTTTCTTTCCCATTGTGCCCTTTTCCTTTGTTCTTCCTTGAGCCGAAAGATTCATCATGCTACTAGTTTTCAACTCTAGGCTTGGGAGCATCAAATTTAGTTTTCTAATTTTTCTGCTGCTTTCCTTTACCCTTTAGATCTTTGGGCCCCGAGACATGGAGGGCTTGATCACGGGAAGATCGGATGATCCCCATCTGGACAAGCTTGTCATGTTCTAATAATTTGCCGTCTGAAACTTGCTATGTGATAATTAGTTCAGATCCAAAATCCTACTACCATGCTTGGAATGATCCGAGATGGCAAGTTGCCATGAATGAATAGATGAATTCTCTTCAGAAAAACACTACTTGGGAGCTAGTTTCTCTTCCTTCAGGAAGGAAATTGGTTCAATGCAAGTGGCTGTTTCAGAAAAAAGGTTGCTACTGATGGAAGCACCAGCAAATATAAGGCAAGGCTGGTAGCAAAAGGTTTCTCTCAGGTCCAAGGAGTGGACTACCATGAGACCTTTGCATCGGTTGCAAAAATGGACTCCATCTGCCTTGTTTTGGCTATTTCAGCATCCAAGCAATGGGAGGTGCATCACATGGATATTAAGTCAGCCTTTTTGCATGGAGATATTCATGAGGAGATATACATGAAGCAGCCTGAGGGCTACATCACTGATCCATCTTTGGTTTGCAAGCTAAAGAAGTCACTATACGGGTTAAAACAGGCCCCAAGAGAGTGGTATTCCAAGATGGATGCCTTCCTTCTCTCGCAAAACTTTCAGAGATGTAGATAAAATCCAAATGTGTATTTACAATAGCATGATGGTCATATAATTATCATTGTTTTATATGTTGATGACTTACTGATCACAGGTAGCATAATTGCCTCCATTTCAGCCATCAAAACTGCTCTCCACAATACCTTTAAAATGAGTGATTTGGGGCTTTTAAAACAATTTTTGGGGCTCGAAATCGAGCAAAATTCTGATGGGATTATGGTCACTCAGTACAAATACATTTTAGACCTGTTAGTCAAGTTTAACATGGCTAAATGTAGGCCTGCACCATTCCCTTTCCTTTTAGGGATCAGCCTTGAAGAACGAAAACACACACCTCCCATGGATTGCACTATCTATCGACAACTGATTGGTAGCTTGTTGTACTTGACACATTCTAGGCCTGATATTTGTTATGCCGTGAATGCTATATTAAGATAGATGTAGCAGCCTTGTGATCTTCATTGGAAGGCAGCCACGAGGATCCTCCAGTACATTCAGGGAACCAGGACCTACGACATTCACTATGCTGCAGACTCCGAGCTAGAGCTGGTTGGATACACAGATTCCGATTGGGCGGGTGATTCTATTGATCGAAATTCAACTTCCAAATATGTATTCATGTTTGGTGGTGGCCCTATTTGCTGGTCAAGCAAAAAGCAGGCTGCCATAGCACTATCTTCAGCAGAGGCCGAGTATCGAGGAGTGGTGAATGCTTGCATCTGAGCAGTTTGGTTGCAAGGCATTCTTTCAGAGTTTGATCTTGGTAGTACTTTGTCCACTGTCCTCTTTTGTGACAACCAAAGTGCTATTAAGATATCCACGGATCCAGTTACCAGGCAGAGGACCAAGCATGTAGAGATTCACATGAACTACATCAGGGAGCTAGTGCATGACAGGACCATCATTCTGCAATACTGCCCGACTGATGAGCAGATTGAAGACATCTTCACCAAGAGCTTTTTAGAAAAGAAGTTCACTTACCTCCGTTCATTGTTGGGGGTGAGTTCATTAGGGTGATCCAGACTACTTTTAGTGTTCAGCTTGAGGGGGGGTTTTTCCCACTGGGTTTTCCCTCTTTTCCTCACTTAGTTTGTTTTGAGCATTTTTTCAGTTTCAGCATTGTACAGGGTGACCTATGGCCCTGGCATTTTTATGCATCTATGTTTTCTAAATCTTCCTGAGTATAGCTTAAGGGGGGGTGTTGGAGACATTTACCATCATACACACTCTTTTTGGTCAAATTGGCTTAGTTAAACCACAATCCTAAGTACAATTGACATTAATGGACATTAGTGGAGCATTAATTGCCATCATCTCGTCACACCCGCACCTACCTATAGTCAAGGAGGCTAACTGGAGCACTCTGAGGGTGATTTGAGTGATATTAATGCTCCTAATTGCTAACTGGTGGCTACAATCAGTTCAACCAGTCAGTTAAGGTGCCTCCTCTCATTAAATATACTATTTAATGATTATTTAATGATATGGAGTCAACAGGGCACCTCCACCAACTTCTGATGGTCAGTTCAACTTCAGTTAACCTCATCAGGGTTCATTGAAGTCATGGAGCACTAACACTTGATGGTTGGCTTGCTATGACATGTGTTTGATCTCCTTCAGTTGAGATTTAGCCATTTATTGCACTTCGACTTCAGTTAGGGTTTGGTGAGTCAATTAGGGTTTTGGTCAAGTGGTTAACTGAGTGTGAACCTAAGGTTGAGAGTCAGTTAAGCTAGAATCACTCATTGAATTCGAATTGCCTCCTTAGGTATTCGAATTCCTCATGGATTCAAGCTATTGCTTGACATTGGCATTGTAACCATTCATTGTTTATTAAATATACAGAGAGGAAACCAATTTCGGTTCCGATTAACACCATTTCATGAGTATTTGTTGATTATTCTTTGATGAGATTGATTATTTGTTCCGAGATCAATGTGTAAGATTAATAACAAGGAGTAATAAACTCGAAGTAATAGTTGAACTGAAAGTGAACACTGAGACATGGGTATTGGAAAAGACAAAGAGTGTTATGTTCAAGGATGACATGCTGCCACTAACTGAAAAAACAAGAGAAAACTTCTTCCTTACCTTCCCTGTTAAATTTTAATGAGTCCAGGAAAGTCAACTTGGATTTCTCTTTATTTTTTAACAAGATTGAAGAAAAGAGGGAATAATGCTTGATAGTGTCACTGATTCGTGGATTTAATGAGCTCGAACTAGTACATGCTCAGTCGGTGTTTTCACATTTAGAGAGTCTGAAAACTCCAAAGAAGACTACAGGGGGGTCCTTTTTCATCCAATTTAGTCTCTTGAGGCTGGAAAAGTGTAAAACATACCACAGAAGAACTCTCTTAACTTCCATAGAAGAAAAGGTGAACCTTTTTCGTACTTAGTCAGGGAGGTCCGAAAAAGGTTAAATTACCACCTACCCAATGCTCCTTCAAGAACAACATATATAGCTTGAGTGTGAAGGAAAGCAAGATCACTCGGAAAGATCCATTTGAGTATGAGAAATGGGGCTTACAACAATAAACTCGATGCTTTGTTCTTTAGTGTTTAATGAGCATGACAAAGTCATAAAGTACACTCAGAATCTTTTTCATGTTTAGGTCCAGAGCACGAAAGAGAGAAAACTAAGCTCATACCGAGAGTTCCTTTTCCATTAATTTAGTCCCTCAGGTCCGGAAAAGTGATAAACCTATGCCTGAGAATACTCTTCTCAATTCCGTAGAAAAGAGAGTGATCCTTTCTCGTACTATTCCGCATGGTCCGAGAAAGAGATAACCTACCACCAATGCGGATGCCCGTTCACATATTCTTAACGAGCTTGAACAAACAAGTTAACTCGGCAATCAAGTCTGTTTTGGGGAGTCAGACCTGGGCCTAAAGAAAACTCAAAAAGGGTGGGGAGTCCTATAAAAGGATAGCTTGTAAAAAGATACCATAATGAGGCTCCATTTGGTGTGAAAAATAACTAAAAGGATTCCCCTATACCTAACATAACTGCAGCATGAGTATTGAAAGACAACACAGGTTCTAAATGGGGATACTCATGAGAGGAAGGCCCTATCCACGGAAGAATGATGGTAAAGACAAGGAGCTATTGGTTAAGAATACCATAGTCCGTGGTTAAAATGTTGATTACTAAGTCTCAGATGGAATCAGTATAGATGCAAAATGCATGTGGAATGACATGAAACCGTCCTATTTGAGCAAAAAACATTTTAGAATGATGAAAAACCTGTTACAAGGCAAAAAGAGATGGGATTAGTTTTATAAAATATGAACTATAGGCAAAAAACCCACTTAAGAAATATAATTTCTATAAATAGTTCAAAAAACTAAATAAAACTCACCATTTTGAAATTTAGCCATAAGAAGCAAGTTTTCACCTCTACCTTCATTCAATCAGTGTGGACAATCTGGTGGACAAAATCCAACTCCGCAAGTGTCACATAAAACTAGACCCTAAGCTCTTCATTTTGATCCTAGCAAATTTCAAATTGGAGTCCCAATTTCATATTTTTGAGCGCCCTTAAGCAAGGAACGCTGTGTACACGGGTTTGCTATATTGACACTTGCGTACACGCATTCTGTACGTGGGTTGTCTGAAAGACAGTCACGTACAGTACGCGACATGTCTAACTAGACAGTCGCGTACACTGCGTGGAGGGTAAAAAAGATATATATTGTCAAAATTTTGAATGTTTATATGAAACTAATGCTTCACAATGATTGTTTTGCTAGGTGTGAAGATGGTGCTTGAGTGGAGGGAGTGTGAGCACGAAGATTTAGATCAAGAAACACTCCAGGATGCCCCCACTATGAATGTTTTACGTTCAAGTGGGTTGTTGAAATTCTTTTGCACATCACCTATGCGGGCCAATGTCCGCCTGCTAGAGTTCATAATAAACTACTAAGATCATTATTTGGGCATGTTCGACCTTCAGGGTGAGTCCTTGGAGATTAATTTTGAGGATATCTACTTCATTGTCGATCTGTCATGACGAGGGGTTCCAGTTAACTTGGAGGGAACCGGCAGAGGCGGTGATCCTTTAAGTGTCCAAAACTACATTGATGTATTCTGTGCACCAAGGACCCAAAAGAGAGGGATTTGCATCCCTGTTACACATATACGTGATCTTCCCCTACAGGTTTTGGTAAGTACCATGGTTAGGGTTGCAGGATCATCTTCTCTTCATCTCGCCACAGAGAACCAAATGAGGTTGGCAGTGGACTGCATGCACGGGGCTTTGTATGATTGGTGTTCGGGGGTAATCCCGATTCTGAAAAAACAACTCTTAGACTGCAAGAGAGGAAGAAGGAAGAACTTCAGATATTCTAGCATCTTGGTGGGCTTCTTCTTCTTTGAGAGTACCAGGGTTGAGCCCTGCAGTACCTCTACCAGTTAGATCTCCTCGTCAGCCTAGGCTGAGCAGGTGGGGAGATATCTTCCTCCGCTAGGGAGGAGGTGGCTCAGTGCATAGTGTGTATGATGATGACTTCCACTTTTGGTGGGAGCGGCGGTTACCAGCACTGGAGCAGTTTCCATTTGCTGCGATGGATTTCTGAGGTGATCCAGACCTTTTCCTCCCTCCAGGAAGAGTATGGGGAGAGCTAGGTAGTTTTTAATTTTCAAGTTTTTTTTTATAATTTTTTATGAATTTTAAAATATAGGGATATATATATATATATATGTATAAGAGTTCTAACCCTATAAACATGTCAAAATGCAAATATTGGATAGGTCCACCCTGAAGAGCATCCACGTATGTTTGTTCGTCCTGTCTTGGGTGAAGACCAAGGGCTTATCAGGGTTCTAGAGGGGAAGATGGCCAGGCTTACCCAAAGAGTACCCACTTTGAGGATTGAGCACATCACAGCCATCATGCCGGAGTATGTGGTTGGAGTACCATCCGTTTGGATACGCCTTTTGAGGCGGGTAGCCAGAGCTGTTATAGTGTACATAGATGCTGTTGAGGCTGTCAAAGCCGACGAGGCTGAGGAAGCCAGAGTACAGGGAGACTTGGGGGACCAAGGTGGTCTAGCATAGATCTAGGGCATTTTTATAGACTATGATCCATATTTTTGTATACTTTTGTATATTATACAGTTATGACTGGATCTGAGGATCAAGAACTCAACCTTTCTATAGACAGATATATATATATATTGTCGGTTTAATTACAAATGTTTTTTATGTGTATGATGTATGCCAATCCAAAATGTAATTAGCATATGCATCAGTCAATGAATTATGATTTCTTGGAATGCAATTGAATGTAATGAACTAAAAATTTCTTTCCAATAACCTAACTTGCATGAATTGACACAATAGAATAGGGTTTCGCACCTGATAAGCTCGATTGAGCTGGGAAACCACCAGTTGAGAGCCCATTCAGACTTCCAGCTGAGTGATACCATGTGACAAAGCATTCCATAAAAGCTCAATTACAGCCCTATACTTAGCAACAATATTAGAAGCAGGACCTAAGCAAGCACCTCTTGAGGCGACTAACTGTCCCGAGGGAGAATAAATGACCCATGTTGCTGAAGCAAGATTACAAGTGTGGCGACTGGCACCATCAACGAAACCTACGTACCTCTCCAAAGACATCTGCAACAACCAGTAGATGGTATAAAAACACAAACTGATGAACTAGTGTACATAAAAATACATACAATAAAATACAAGAAAAAATGCTAAGCCTAAGCATAGTACTTCTTCAGGTAGAGCCCATTTCTAGGCTCAGGCAGCTTATTCCCATCAAAATCTATCAACTCATATGCGCCCTTCTTTAAGACCTTCGACACGACATAAGGCCCTGACTACATGGCCTTGAATTTTCCTACCCCCAGGGGTTCTTTGTCTTGGTCCCAAAACAAAACAAGTTCCCCCTCAGAGAAAATCTGAGGTTTGATCGATTTATCATATTGGCTTTTGACCCTATTCTTGTGAGATTGATTTGCTGTCAGCGCATCTCTACGCTGTTCATTAAGGTCTTCTAAGTGTACTTGACATTCTTCAAGATCTGTCATATCGCGTAACACATGAATAGCTATTTTCAAAGATGGGATTTCACATTCAATCGAGATAACGGCTTCCACTCCATGAACGAGTTGGAAGGGGGAGAAACTCGTAGCAATTTTTACATTAGTTCGGTATGCCCAAAGACTAGGGTATAGCATGATATGCTAGTTAGAACGGGCTGCATTAATAGTACGTTTGAGGATAGTCTTGAAAGTCTTGTTAACAGCCTCAACCTCACCATTTGCCTGAGGATAATATGAAGATGAATGTTCTTGTCTGAATCCAAGCATAGTGGTTAGTTCCATCATCATGCTATTTTGAAAATGACTGCCATGGTTAGTGACAGTCACCTTGGGTATACCAAACTGTGCTATAATCTGATTGAATACGAAGAAAGCTGTTGTTTCCCCGTCGGCTTTAAAGGTGGGCATTGCCTCTGCCCATTTCGTAAAATAGTCCACAACAACAATGATATATTTGTGCCCCCCAGCCGAGGCTGGGTTGCATGTCACGTAATCAATCCCCCATTTCATGAAGGGGCCCACTAAGACAACGGGAAACAACAGAGCAGGATGTGACCGCATTTTTCTGGTGTAAAATTGACAGGGATGACAACACTTCACCGCTTCCACACAATCTTTGAAGATTGTGGGCTAGAAATAACTTGCACGTAGTATCTTCTAGGCCGTTGCTAACCTAGATAAATGACCCCCACATGCTCCACTATGGGAATCATTTAGGACAATCTCCACTTCCTCATGGGTAAGACATCAACGCAAAATGGATTCTACCCCTCTTTGATATAAAGTATCTCCTATGATGAGGTAGTTCTTAGCATGAATGCGTAATTTACGTCGTTCTTCCCGTGAGAAAGCTGCAGGATACTTCAAAGTCTGGAGATAAATAAGTATATCTCCATACCAGGGGTTAGAGGAGGCTATCAAGAAGATATGCTCATCTGGGAATGAGTCATCCTCAACGACTACATCTTCTTCCGCTGGAAATTCTGCTATAAGCTCAGCAAAAACTAAGGACTTTTTAGACTTAGCGAACTGGAAATCCAAGTCAAACTCTTTGAGAATGACTATCCATTTGTTGAATTTGCCCCCAACAATCCGTCGGGACAAAACGTAATGAAAATGATTCACATCTGCCACTACTATTGTAGTCCTCAACAAAATGTAGTCACGTAAACTCTGAACAGCATAAACAACTGCTAAGGCCAATTTCTCGACGTCGGAGTACCTGAGTTTAGGACCGGCTAAAGCACAACTAAGATAGTAAACAACATGCTCCTGGAGCTTATCGTTTTTCTGGACCAGGACTACCTCAATGGTCGACTCAGACGCTGCCAGATACAATATAAAATCCCTAGAGTAAACTGGTGGACGCAGTAAAGGTGCCGAAAACAAAGCTTTTTTCAATGCCTTGAAAGCGAGTTGTGTAGTTTCCTCTCATACAAATGGGGTGTCCTGTTTTAACAGGCGCATGAAACCCTTGGTAATCTTGGCATAGTTAACAATGAAATGTCGAAGAAAATTAGACTTTCCCTGCAGGCTTTGAAGTTGCCTAATAGAACGAGGAAGAGGCAGATTTACAATGTCCTCAACTTTTAATAGATCCACTTGGATGCCTCTATTAGAGACAATGAATTCAAGTAGTCTTCCTGACTCGACACAGAACACGCACTTGTGGGGATTCAAGCGGATCTTATAGTATCTGCATCGTTTAAATATCAACCGTAAGTGATCTGGATGGTTAATCCTCTTGCAAGAATGTGCAGGAAGATCATCAAGATAAGGTTCGACAATGGCTTTTATATCATGGAAGGCAAAGTTCATTGCTCGTTGAAAGGTTGCCCCAACATTTTTCAATCCGAAGGGCATTTTTTGTACGTGAAGGTACCCTAAGGACAAATGAAAGCAGTTTTATGTTGGTCTTCCAGTTTTATTTGAATTTGATAGTATCCGGAGAAACCATCCATAAACGAGAACACTTCACTTCCCGCGCAAGCATCTATAATCTGGTCTATAAATGGCGTGGGATAGTTGTCCTTAGGATAGGATTTATTCAAATCTCTGAAGTCCGTACAGATGCGTATGGTCCCTTGCTTCTTATCAACAAGAACAGGATTGGATACCCATTCCGTCAGAGCTATGGGATAAATGAAACTAGCTTTCAACAGCTTTTCAACTTCAGCCTTCACAGCCACCGCTTTACGCGGGTTAATAGGTCTTAACTCTTTCCAAATAGGTTTAAAGTCAGGGTATGTTTGGATCTCATGCTCAATTATTGATGGATCAATTCCTGGCATCTCCTCATATGACCAGGCAAAGACGACGCGAAATTCCTTGAACAAGGCCGTATAGATTGCAATCTCTTCAGGAGAGCTGTTTGCACCTATATGTATATTTTCCACGACATCAAGGTTTACAAAGATGTTGATAGGGATAGTGGCAGAAATATTTGCCATATTCCCCTCGACAAACATTCCTTTCTTGGGTAAGGGATTGATGGGTGTATCAACATCATCTAATAGTCTCATATGAAACTCTTGATTTTCTATCCTGCTTAGCTCTAGAAGAAAATAGGATCGATGATGAAGATCCTCAGATATCTTACCACATCCACACATGGCTTCCAGAATGGCTTCATCAGAAGGTAAAACCATATCTAAACGGTCTGTAGAGTGCAAAGAGTTTTCCACCCAAGCAGGAAAATAGACTTCTTCCAGATCCTCTGAGACTGTGAGAGGGTCTGGAATGGGATCAACAGTGGTTTGAGTGATAACTTGGTAAGCCACTTCCACTGGCGATAAGGGCACTTCCGGTTCATGGGGGAAAGGGAGAACCCAAGGATCAATCCTATCAACAACCGTGGCTATGGACTTCCCCACACTAGTAGAACCAATATAGTTAATCGGGGTTGGAAGATCGAATGTGCCCATCAGTGATGCGTACATTCCATCCACCAAGCTATTTGCAACAGGTTTCACCTGATCAACCAATGGCACAGTGGACTCATTAGATTGCATGTTGCCTTTTCGAGTAAAATCGAGTTGGTCAACAGTAACCAACTTTCCTTCGTGTGGAAAAACTACCACCTGAAAGACGGCCGACGCAATAGCGGACATGGCATAAGTCCAGCTCCTTCCCAAAAGCAAATTATAGTCCAAAGGTGCACCAATCACTTCCACCTCAACAGACACTGCTTTCCCTGCCAGCTTTATTTCAAAAGCTGGTAGGATACCATGCCGACGGAAAGACCTTCTATTGAAAGCTGTAAGCAGAGTGTTTGACGAGACTAGCTCTGGGGATCAGAGAGCTTTCCAACATGACAAGGACATAACGCATGTAGAAGCACCCTCATCAACAACTACCCTTTCAATGATCTTTCCACCTGTTGAGGCCTGGAAATTCGCAGGGGGCAACAGTAAGGGATTCTCCCCAATCAGCGTTCCCAACTAGCCCGCTGACTGTTTGGAATAGGGAATCCGTCCGGTTTGCGATCCGGCTACCGTAGGTCAAGAAACAAAATTAAAGGGCTTACCGGTTGCGGCCCGGCCCACCGAGTTTTTTGTATTTTGACTTAAAGAAATGATATGCAAGTGCCTAACTAAATGCAGGGTGATCAAGATGCAGGGAGCGGTCACAAAGTGATGCGCAGGTTCTTACCTCTCGTCTTGCTCACAAGCATCCAACCAGATACAAAATAAAAACGCTAACTATCTAAACTATCCCTAGGGAGCATGGTTATCATTGGATGAGCAATATATTATCACATACAATAAGAAGAATCACAGATAGTTGATACTTCTCCTAAAGCACATGAACACTTACAGATATTCAAATAACCAGATAGCCGATCATTCTATAACAACATTTATTGCTCTTAGTGAAAATATATCCCAGAAAACTACTGAAGAACATTTAACAAGAACATAGGTTCAGAACATCAAATATTCTTACAGCAAATGAAATACAACTGAAAACGAAATAGTTCCTCTTCAACATTATTCATCGAATTGCATTGGTACATTCCACTTCTTTACTCTTTCCAGCAGACAAAATTGCAGTTTCCTTAGCAAAACGAAGTAGTTCCTCTTACAAGCAAACAATTACAAAATTTTTAAGGGAAAAAGCCCCTTTTCAGTCCTACTTCCAAATATTTAAACTACAATTCCTGCCCCTTGGGCTGCCTCTTAGCGTGTGACTCTTCAGCATCTTCGACGTTTCAGCTTCTTCTTCTGGCTGCTGCGTTTCCCCAATCATTCTCTATGAGCGTTTATCTTCTGACCAGTAACTGATGAGTCTTACTCGTCGGCGCTTCTGTTATTCGTTCGTTTTTGTCCTTTCTTCCGCTCTAGGCTGCCTCAACGATCTGTGGGATTTCACCTGCATACAACTTTGGTGCATTATCTATTGGCTTGAGATATTAAGCATTTAAATTTTCTAATCAGAATGATAAGTCCACAAGATGCTGGCCTGACTTATCTGGGTGAGTACTCGCTTGAGCTTGGGGCGGCAAAAATATAATCGGTGGTCGGCAAGCTTGCGCATCTGATGGGGCAAGACCTCAGGGGGCCGCAATGGCGGAGGGTACAAGGAACAGGTAAGTGCCGACACGGGCGACAAAAGCAATCGGACGTCGGAGAGGAGTGTATCGGAGGCTAGATTGATCTGCCACCCGCAACGACGGATGATGCAAAGGATGAGCGACGCGGGCGGGAGAAAAGAGCAATGAGTCGGACGTTGAGTGAAACTCTGATCGGGAGCTGACTTTATCCTCCCGGCCGCAACGACGGGCCATTATAAACTTAGGAGCAAGCGATCGAAACAACGAATCGGGCGTCGGACGAAACTCCAATCGGGCGTAAAGTTTGATCCAGGAGCCGCAACGGCGGGTGAGTTGAGGCTCAGCATCTTCCGAAAGAGGCCCGATCCAAAGTGAAAATCAACAGCGTTAAGGATCCCGTGCAGCCAAAAAATCATTCTTCCTTATTAAGGCAAAATCTTAATGTTCTATGGGTAGTAAAACATACAAACACGACTCAAACTGAACTGGACGAGGCAAACAAATTATCGGGCAATCAACTTCAAGATAAAACGAACAGATATTCTCGAGGGTGCCAAGCTCTTAACAATCAATCCAAGCAAAAAATGATGAGGAGGGGTCCCAGAGTTTAAGTGAAAAAAATAAAATCAGGGAGAAAAAGTTGTGGCAGCAACAACTGGCGATTTCCTGGTAAACCTAGATCTCTGGGTGATTTCTCTTCGAACAACAGACTGTTCCACAAAGAACACATCCATTGAACCCTTCCAGCCATACAGAATTCCCAACAATAGAAGTGTGTACCTTAATCATTGGTGCTAGTCTAATTTGGGAGGTGGAAACCAAGTCCTTCAAGTCTGGATAACTCTGCTGAGGCCAAAAAATGAGTTCATTATTAGTTTTGCTTTAAGGGGGTTGACAGCCCTTGACACCACAGGATCGTAGCAGGTGATGAACAGAAATGTTCATGTGTTCCTCATTCCCATGCCATTTTAGCAGCTTTTTGTGCTTTTGGACTTCTGTCCCTTTCATTTGAGTCTTTCTGTGCGCCTCTCTTACTGAATTTTAATTCAGGATCCTCTATCCCATAGTGCCCTTTTGTGTGAGTGATGTGCTTAAAGTTTCAGCTCACGTACGGAGAGGATACTTCGGCAATTTAGTACTTATGATTCAGCTTTTGCTCTGATACATGATGTATTCATAGGAACTCTGATTCTTATCAGCCTTTTGGTATTTGTTCCCTGGCATGGGATCATTTAGATTTAACACTCTGTTCATCTTGCTCTTCTCCATGGGTCTCCTGTCGTCGCCCCTTAGACTTTTAAGTGTAAAGTGGGCGTAGCCTCAACATAGTATTCTAGACTCTTTTGGATCTAGTTTATCTTGCAGGGATTTAAGTAGGACTTCAATGCACACAGAGATTTTGAGAGAACTATTTGACTGGAAGAAATTCACATAGCGTCGCACAGTCTGACTACTCAGAATGTCCACCACCCAGAAATTCTGGTGTCCCCACATAACCACGAGTTAACCACCTTTATTGAAACCAAAACTCAAATTAAAACCAATGAAAGCAAAACTCAAAAACAACTTATTTATGTACAAGTCAGAAAGCTCAAAACAACTTAAGAAAAATAAGGTTTGAGAACCAAACCATTAACTGGCAAGTTCTCCTCCCATCCCTGTAAATCTTGTAACATATAAGTAGCAGGGCCAAGATTTGCGGTGATTTGAAACGGACCTACCCATAATTGTTGGAACTTAGTGTGCTTCCCTTTCTCATCATGGGGATGATCCCATTTTAGAACAAGGTCTCCTACTTCAAAGTCCTTCTTCCCGGCTTTGTGTTTGTCAAACCATCTTTTGACTACCTCCTGTTGTTGTCTGAAGCGTTCTCTAGCTTTGGATCTGGCTTCTTCTGCTTTTAGGAGATTATATATTCTTATTTGCAGAACCTCATCATCCGACCCCCTAGACTCTTGAGCTAGTATGGAAGCAGGTAACAGAATATTGGGAGGCAGAATGGCTTCCTTTCCGTATACGAGGGTATAGGGTGACACTCCTACGGCAGACTTGGGAGTGACTCTGTCAGCCCAAAGGGCGGTTGGTAAGGCTGAGTGCCAACTTCGCTGGTTTTCTATGACAGTCTTTTTCAGGATTCTGATGAGGTTTTTATTGGAGGATTCTGCCAGGCCATTCCCTTGAGGATAGTAGTTAGCAGAGTAATGCAATTTTATTCCTTTTTTCATGAGCAAATGCAGTCAATTTAATTGATCAAAAGTATTTAGCATTATCAAAAACTAACGAAACTGGAACTCCAAACCTGGTCATGATATGATCTTGCAAGAAGCTGATGACTTCGTCCTCGTTGATCTTGCGCAATGGGATAGCTTCGACCCAACGAGTGAAATAATCAGTTGCAGTAAGAATATACTTGTGCAGCAGGGAAGAATTTGGTTTTATTTCTCCAATGATGTCTATCCCCCATTGTTCGAAAGGTTCCGTGATCATTACAGGCTTTAGAGGTGCTGCTGCTCTTGGTTGTCTTCCACCACATCTTTGGCAAGTATCACATTTTCTGACGTGTGCATGTGCATCTCTGAAAAGTGTTGGCCAGTAGTAACCAACTCTGAGGACTTTATGGGCTGTAGTGTCCCCCAAATAATGTCCCCCGGCCGAACCATTGTGCAATTCAGACATTACTTTCTCAGCATCTTCTTTCTCCAAGAACCTCAGGAGGACTCCATCGTAGTTTTTTCTGAATAATACGCCTTCTATGATTTGATAGGAAGCTGATTTCAGACGCAGGGCTCTTCTTTGTTTGGAATTCCAATGTTCCAGTAGCACCCCTGACTGCAAATAATGCACAAGGTCTCTATACCAAGATTCAGGAGCTGTGAATAAAGGGCAAACATTCACTACATGCAACTCAGCTTCATCTTCCCATACTTGTTCTTCGTTATTTCTGCTCCCAGTCATCAGTTTGCATAAGCCTTGCCCTTTTACTAAAGTAGCCGGCTTGAATTCAAGGTCATATTCTTGAAGGGATGTTACCCAGTTGCCCCTTCTTTCTCCTAATTCTTTTTGAATGAGAAGGGATCTCACGGCTGGGTAAGGGACTATTACCTTGGTCCGATTCTTTAATATATAAGGCCTGAACTGTTTTACTGCCTTAAACACTGAGTAAGCCTGCTTATCAATGGCTGGGTAGTTTAATTCAGCTCCTTGTAGCCCGGTGCTCATAAAAGAGATTGGAAATTCATCACCTCCCTCTTCCTTTTGCGTAAGTACGGCTGCCAATGAATCATCGGACACAAATGTATACATAATGAAATCCTTGTCAAAGTCTGGACTTTTCAAAGAGGGCGCATGGGCAAAAACAGTCTTGATTTTACTGAAAGCATTCTTTTCAGTCTCCATCCACTTAAACTGTGCGTTTTGTTTTACCATCTGCTGTAATGGTTTAACAGTCTGGGCAAAATCAGGCACAAATCTTCTTACAAAGTTTATTGTTCCCATGAAGGATTGCATTCCCTTTTTATTATGAGGCATGGGGATTTGCTCGATGGCCTTAATTCTTTCTGGGTCTATAGATATACCTTTCTTTGAAACTATATGCCCCAGTAACTTCCCTTCTGTGACAGCGAACACACATTTTTTAGGATTGAGGGAAATGCCATACTTCCGACAACGCTCAAAAATTTGCTTTAGGTGGAACGCGTGCTCCCCTCTTTTCTTGGAAAATATTGTGATATCATCAAGGTAAACCACCACACTTCGTCGTATCAGTCCCCGAAAAGCTATGTCCATAGCTCTCTGAAAAGTCGCCCCTGCATTAATCAGTCCAAAAGGCATTCTTCTATATGCGAAAGTCCCCCATTTCGTTCTGAATGTTGTCTTCAATCTATCTTCCTCGGCCACTAACACTTGGTTGTAGCCAGAGAAACCGTCTAACAATGAAAACAATTCAGAACCAGAAACCATCTGTAGCAATTGCTCCATGGGAGGCACCGGATAGTTGTCTTTGTCTGAGGCGCGGTTTAAGTTCCTGAAGTCCACGCACAGCCTGATTTCTCCCGACTTCTTTCTGACTGGTACCAAATTTGACACCCACTCTGAGTGCCTGACTTTAAAAATAATCCTGGCATCCAACAATTTCTTTACCTTGCTTTGAATCAATGGCTCCAACTTGGGGTGCATCTTCCTTAACGGCTGCTGATATGGCTTGATGCCTGCTTTAATAGGGATGGCGTGCTTGATAATGCTGGTATCGTAGGTCTTCAAATATGCATATGTCCATGCAAAGACATCTTTGTACTGTTTAAACAAACTGAGGAACTTGTCTCTTTCTGCTGGTGAACAGCACTTGCCGAGGTTAACGAATTTGGGCTCCGTTTCAGTCCCTAAATTTATTAGCTCGAACTGTAGAGTTGAGCTGTGCGTCTTCACATTAGCGGGTCTTCTAAATTTCTCGTTCAAGTCAAACATTTTTTCTAACGTCCTGACCCCTTTGGGAATGAAATTGTCATATTTCATTTCAGCCTGATGTTCCTCATCATCGATAATGGCTCCTTTAAAGACTTCATCGTTTGTCAAGCATTCAATTATCTGCTGATCATCGTCAAATACTCGCAGGTTGGTGATCATGTCCGGTCAAGAAGGCCTGAAAAGTAATTCAATAGAGCATTTGTTATTAGTGGGAACCAGCCTGGCAGCTGATGTAGCTAAAAGATCAACAACTGCGTTTTTTTATCCTTGGGATTGAAATAATGTTAAATGCATGAAACTGTCTAAGCAAATCCCATACCTCGTTTTGGTAAGCTTTCAAGTGAGGGGAGACACAATGTATTTGATTTCTTATTTGTTTCACAACTATTTCTGAGTCCCCAAAAACTTTTAAATTACTAACCTCTAGCTCGATCGCTTTCTTGAGTCCCTGCAATAATGCTTCATATTCGGCTGTATTGTTAGTACACTCAAACTCTAATCTACAGGACATGAAGTATTTATTTTTTTGTGGATCAATAAGGACACAGCCGGCCCTTGACCCTTCTAATGTTTTTGAGCCATCAAAGTATAAAGTCCAGAAAACATTATCTACTGAAAGTGAATTTACTCCTACGGCTAAATCTACTATTTTACAGTCAAGCTCATCAGCCTGAGAAAAATGAAGGAGATCAGGCTGGGTGTCAGATGTGTCACTGGCCTCTTCCGCTTGATAATTCCCTGGTTCTAGTTCTAGAAAGTAGTTCCCCAATACAGATTCGACTGGTATATTCTTCCCATCCAATTGAGTGACATTGTATTTCATATGAGGTTCTCTCAAAACCTTGATCTGATTAGGACTCCCTTTGTACGGCAACCAAAGATGTGACCAAGCTGTGGCGAAATACCCATTTAGTTTGGCCGACCAATCTCTGCTAAGGACCAAACCGTAAGCATCTGGTATGTCAGCCACTACAATGTTAATAACCTGGCACACTCTATCATCAGACGCCAAGCGAATTAGAACATCTTCCATTTCGCCAACTACCTTGACGTCCGTCCTATCCAACTGCACTACTCTCCACGTGGTTGGCTTGGGCTGCCCATTTATTTTCTTACATACTGATATGGGCATGACATTAATTGACGCCCCTGAGTCTGCTAGACAATTGTGCACGTTATGATTAAAAATTTCAAACGTCAAGAGGAAGGGTGGATGTTTGGTTTTAGACTTACCCCCAATGCTAGCTTCCCCAATTTCTTCTTCCTCCTGAGGCTGATTGTTAGCGGGCAGCTTTTCTTCGGATGTTTCTAGCGCTTTCAATAACCTTTCTTTCTATTGAGGTACTTTGCACATTTCGAACAGCGGGACGTTTGCCTTTATCTTCTTCAGATCTTCGACAACGTCATATTCTCTTAGTTGTTTAGTGGACTGAGGTCTATTAGAACTCACATTCTCTTCATTTGGCTTAGGCGACGTTCTATTTTGCTTCGGATCCTGGCTGGTGATGGTAAATTCCGGAATCTGATCAGCCAATGGTTTGTCTTGAAATTTCTTTTTTATATTTCTTTGCAGCCTTCGAATCTTTGGGAGCAGAAGACTGTCATCACTAACCGCCCCTTTGCTCCTAGTTGTCACGTTAGCCTCCCTGATACTCTTGCGCCTCTGAGTATCTTCCTCTTTTGCATCGAGTACGGAGACAGAACTCCATAAGGCCATAGTCTCTTCCTCCTGTTTCTTCGTAGAAGTGGATGCAGCATTTTCTTTCCTTTCATCATCATCTTCCTCCGTCAATCTCGAATCCAACATCTGATTCATGACCAATGTCATAGAATTTATCCATTGCGGACAGTTCTTTTCGGAATGAGGCTGTTGATGAAAAGTACAGAAATTTTCCATCCCTATTTCTGTCAGATTCATGGATGCAGTTTTCTGAGGAGGATTTTGGGTCTGGTAGCTATCCTCTCTTTTCTTATAGTATGGCCTAAAAAAAATTTGTGCTTCTTTTTCCTTTTCTAACTCTATGATCTTATTGGACAGCTTTTGCATCATTTTAGCCATGCTTTCATAGTCTGGCGTCTTTTCTTCTTTCGGCTTGGTGAAGAATAGGGTTTTTCTTCCCGCACCTTTCTCTCCTGATTGTTCCGGATAGTCCTCAACACTTTCTCTCTCCGCTTCCACCACTTCTGCCTCTTCATAGGTCTCTGTCAATGTAGGCTTGGCTCTGCCTTTTGCAAACATGGCTAAATCAGGACCCAAAGCTGAAGTATAGTATTCGATCAGTACTTTGTCTGAAGGCTTATCTGTTTCGGAGAAATCTTTTAGATATGTTGCAAACCTTTGTGTGAAGCTGTGCACTTTTTCTTTTTTCTCTTTCTTCAATGCGCACAGTCCTTTCATGAGGGCAGCGTGAGTCTTTTGGACGGCATACTTACTTCTGAACATTCTCTTGAAAGTATCCCAGTCTGGGATAGAATTGGCGGGCAATCCAAAATACCATGAAGCCGCAGCTCCTTTGAGGGTATGCGGGAATAGTCTACACACCACATCTTCGTGCTCCCCAGCCCTCAAGCCTTCTATCGCCAAGTAGAAACTCTGCAGATGATCATCCACCAGGATTTTTTCATTTGGGTCAAATTTGGGCAGTAGCTTCTCAAAGGCCTGGGGTAGGTCGTGCAAAGGTGGGGTCAGACTCAGAGGTGATCTGGCTTTCCATGCGGGTGGTGGAGGATTAGGTGGGGGTTGATTTGCGTTAACACTAGCCATGAGTCGGGGTGGAGAATGCGGAGGTGAAACAACAGGGGTGTGAGGACGTGAACCAACAGGGGTGTGAACAGGAGAACTGTAAGGAGTGTCTGGGCCTACTTGGCTCAAAGGCAATTCAACCTCCTGTAAGGTAGTTTCCACAAGTTCTTCCCTGTCTCCAACCAACACTGAATGTTCAATGAGAGGACGGTCTTTCTTCTTGTACTCTCTTCTAGGCAATTCGGGGATAATTGGTAACCCTCCGATCTTCTTTACATAAGCACGTGTATGTCTCCTTAGATCATTTACAATTTCGTTGCGAACAGGATATAGGTGTTCTCTATTTTCTTCTTCTGGAATTGGATTTTGTGGTCCACTACTTTCAGAACTGTAACCAATGGAATAATCTCTGTAAAACGGGTTTCCTCGGCCAGCCATGCACTGGCGGCCCTCCTTCTAGCGCCAAAACTGTTGAGTCCTGGAAATTCATAGGCGGCAACAGTAAGGGATTCTCCCCAATCAGCGTTCCCAACTAGCCCGCTGACTGTTTGGAATAGGGAATCCGTCCGGTTTGCGGTCCGGCTACCGTAGGTCAAGAAACAAAATTAAAGGGCTTACCGGTTGCGGCCCGGCCCACCGAGTTTTTTGTATTTTGACTTAAAGAAATGATATGCAAGTGCCTAAGTAAATGCAGGGTGATCAAGATGCAGGGAGCTGTCACAAAGTGATGCGCAGGTTCTTACCTCTCGTCTTGCTCACAAGCATCCAACCAGATACAAAAGAAAAACGCTAACTATCTAAACTATCCCTAGGGAGCATGGTTATCATTGGATGAGCAATATATTATCACATACAATAAGAAGAATCACAGATAGCTGATACTTCTCCTAAAGCACATGAACACTTACAGATATTCAAATAACCAGATAGCCGATCATTCTATAACAACATTTATTGCTGTTAGTGAAAATATATCCCAGAAAACTACTGAAGAACATTTAACAAGAACATAGGTTCAGAATATCAAATATTCTTACAGCAAATGAAATACAGCTGAAAACGAAATAGTTCCTCTTCAACATTATTCATCGAATTGCATTGGTACATTCCACTTCTTTACTCTTTCCAGCACACAAAATTGCAGTTTCCTTAGCAAAACGAAGTAGTTCCTCTTACAAGCAAACAATTACAAATTTTTTAAGGGAAAGGTCCCCTTTTCAGTCCTACTTCCAAATATTTAAACTACAATTCCTGCCCCTTGGGCTGCCTCTCAGCGTGTGACTCTTCAGCTTCTTCTTTTGGCTGTTGCGTTTCCCCAATCATTCTCTATGAGCATTTATCTTCTGACCAGTAATTGATGAGTCTTACTCGTCGGTGCTTCTGTTATTCGTTCGTTTTGTCCTTTCTTCCACTCTAGGCTGCCTCAACGATCTGTGGGATTTCACCTGCATACAACTTTGGTGCATTATCTATTGGCTTGAGATCTTAAGCGTTTAAATTTTCTAATCAGAATGATAAGTCCACAAGAAGCTGGTCTGACTTATCTGGGCGAGTACTCGCTTGAGCTTGGGGCGGCAAAAATATAATCGGTGGTCGGCAAGCTTGCACATCGGACGGGGCAAGACCTCAGGGGGCCGCAACGGCGGGGGGTACAAGGAACAGGTAAGTGCCGACACGGGCGACAAAAGCAATCGGACGCCGGAGAGGAGTGTATCGGAGGCTAGATTGATCTGCCACCCGCAACGGCAGATGACGCAAAGGCTGAGCGACGCGGGCGGGAGAAAAGAGCAATGAGTCAGACGTCAGGTGAAACTCTGATCGGGAGCTGACTTTATCCTCCCGGCCGCAACGGCGGGCCATTATAAACTTAGGAGCAAGCGATCGAAACAACGAATCGGGCGTCGGACGAAACTCCAATCGAGCGTAAAGTTTGATCCAAGAGCCACAACGGCGAATGAGTTGAGGCTCAGCATCTTCCGAAAGAGGCCCGATCCAAAGTGAAAACCAACAGCGTTAAGGATCCCGTGCAGCCGAAAAATCATTCTTCCTTGTTAAGGCAAAATCTTAATGTTCTATGGGTAGTAAAACATACAAACACGACTCAAACTGAACTGGACGAGGCAAACAAATTATCGGGCAATCAAATTCAAGATAAAACGAACAGATATTCTCGAGGGTGCCAAGCTCTTAACAATCAATCCAAGCAAAAAATGATGAGGAGGGGTCCCAGAGTTTAAGTGAAAAAAATAAAATCGGGGAGAAAAAGTTGCGGCAGCAACACCACCACGAATGACGTCTATTGATAAGGCTACATGGTAAGGTAGGCGAATTTTAACCTCAGATAAGTGAAATTTCACCATGAGTCTTGACGATTCCATGCTACCTAAGGCTACTAAGAGGGCATCCCGCTAGGCAGGACAGCTCTGTAACACCTCTAAGGCTAACATTGCACAAGGGGTTTGGGATAAGTCTTCAACCACAGAGTAGTTTGAAGCAGCCCTGGCATTAGGGTTATGCAAGGTCTTTTTAAAGACACCTTTCAGTATCTTAGGCATTGTGAGAGGCTTAGAAGTTTTACCTATAGACTTACCCTTCTGAGAAGTTTCTTTTTCATAATTTTTATTCCTAGTTTGTAGAAAAGTCGAAGATCGAACCATGTTGATATAGTTAGGGTCAAGGGCATCGGAAGTGCCGCCTGCTACATTAGAAGTTGAAGCAAAGTTCTGCCCTTGGGGAAATGGATCCTTCAGGACAACCGATTGTTGAGCTTTAAGCAGCTTCTGGTCTTGTTCCATAAGGGGACAAAGGTGAGTGAGGTGATCCTCGTGGCACAACTTACACGGGAATTTGAACTTTTACTTTTCCTTCTTGCCCCCATCAGCATTGTTCACAGGTTTATGCTTGTTTTGATTTCCCTCCCCTTTCTTTCCTCTCTTTTTATTCCCACCGGGATGCTGATTGCCCTTCTGAGAGGTTTGTGCAAAAACATTTGCACTTTGGGGGGAGGGGGCAGCCTTTGCTGACTCCGTTGTAGAATGCTTGACGGACAGCTGGTGAAGCTGTTTGGCCAAAGACTCTACAGTGGGAGAGTTTACGGACCCAACCACACCATCGGCATGGGGTCCAGGCTTAGGTTTCTCCGTATCATGGTTAGGCCTCAATGCCTCAGGGATAATCTCATACAAGATCCTAGATTATGAATAAATCAAATCCAATTGCTGGGCCCTAAGAATGGTTTCTTCTTCGTTCGTCACTCCTAAAGTGGATGCGTCCTTAGATATGTAAGGCAACAGGGATTTAAGGAACCATTCTAGTAAAAACTCAGAAGGAATAGTGGCCTTTATAAGGCTCTTTCGCCTCCTCCACTCTTGGATATGATCCGATATGTGGGTAGCCTTGTTCTACCTAAAGGTAGATAACAAGTCTGTTCCGAAATCGTATCAGATCGAAAGCTGAAAGTGGCTAAGGAATGCACTAGCCAAGTCCCAAAAAATATTGAACGTAGTAGAAGGCAACTCAATGTACCATTTTGCTATAGTATTCATTAAGGTTCTTTGGAACAACCTGAACCTAACTGAATCTTCATTCAGTGAATTAGAAGAACACCATAAATGAAATGTGGTGGCATGAGCCCCAAGATCTTCACCAACTTTGCCCTCAAATTTAGGGATGTCCGATGGCAATTTGGTGGGAACAGGTGGCCACGAGGGGTCATGCCTCACCGGGTCGTTCATCAATTTTGACAAATCTGGCAAGTTTAATGTTGCCAGAAAAGGAAGCCTGGGTCGCACCGGGCACTAAAAGTGCCAGTTTGTGGATTAGAGGGACTTGCCCTCGAATACCCATATGTAAAGTTGGGGTTGCCCCCTGCCGCCGGTTGCGAAGTGGATGGATTACTCTAAAACAGATTCCATCTATAAGCCACAAGATTGTGAGTAGGAGGTGCAGTATATGATATTTGGGCCGTCCCAGTCGAAACTGGTGTTTGAAAAAAGGGAGCAGGTATCCCTCCACTAAACAACAAAAAGGGAGAGCTCGTGAACGGGGCTGAGACCGGAGTTTGGAAACCTTGCCCGTAAGAGGTAGTGTTTCTAAATTGCACTCCTACATAAGAAGGTGATGGGCCTACGTATGGAGTGGATGGGGGAATATGCCCCCCATTCGAAGGAAATCCTTGGACGAAAGCCGAGGATCCTACCGGACCGCTCTGGGTAGTGTGTGCAAAGGAAGAAGGAACAGTAGGTATACTGGGGATCCCAGTAACCATGTCACCAGAAGCACCTGCTAGGCTTATGGGAACCGACGGTTGGACCACCCTGCTCACTAGAGTCAACGACGTATTAGGTATGCTAGATCTAGGGATACTTACCGAGGGAGGTAGTACCCCTTCAGCCGGAAAGGCTGAGGTGAAAGCAAAAGAACTTTCTCTTGTAGTAGAAATTATACTGCCCACAGGGACACCTAAAACAGGCGAATCAAAAGGCCTAACCTGGACGATCACATGATCATTTAAGTCAGTCAAGGGTGTGTTAAAATTCCTTGCAAACTCGTCAGCTTGCAAGTCTTCTATCTCAACTGTATTAAAATCGAAACGGTTAGCTCTAATTTCACCTGGAACTTCACTCACTCCTATCGGTTCAAGTGAACCGTCCGTGTCCAATATCCGCCTTTGAGGTGGAGGTGGAGGTTCCAATGTGATGACAAGAGGAAGGTTTTGCAACCTTTGTGACCTTCTAATAGGTTGGTCCTCCACGATTGTAAATTTGACAATTCAAACCCTAAGGTCGGCTAAACATAGACAAACCATAGAGCAATCACTACGAAAATTCCTAGAGTCTCAACAGTCAGCAAGGGTAAAAGATATGCTTTCCCAAAGAAAGCTGAAAAAACAGTTACTTGGCGTCGTTGAAGAGGTTGTTAGGCACAAGTGGAGGAATCACCCACCTCCCTCCTACACTTTCAACAAGGGTTACCTTCCAAGCCCGTCCAAGGTGAACCAGAAATAGCCTTCCGGTTTACCTAGGTATGAACCCTAAATGTCAAGAGACTAAAGGCTACCTTAGCTATACCAACAGTCTAGGGGGACAGTCGCAAGCCTGACTCATACGCATGGGCAGGGTAGTTGATCTCGAAACTTTTTCTAGGACAGAATCCCCATATGCGTAAAAGTCCTAATTTACGTTTCGACAAGGAATCCGAGGGTTATCTACTCAGTCCAATGCCTCCACACGGCCTCGTGCTTGACTCCCATTTGAGAGGAGCTTCCCAGATACAATCGATAAAGATAAGTATTTACCTATCGAATGGTCCACTATGTCTGAATTTTAAAACGTATGGAAAGTTTACACTTCCAAGCCCACAAGTCTAGCCTAAGCTAGTAGGTGAATGGCCCTAAAAAAATAAAAATTACTAGTAAATTTTAATTATTGAGTTCATTTTAAGGGCTATTTCTTTACTCAGAAGGAAGTGGAGTGAAGGACTATGATGTTTTTGACTCGATAAGAAATGTAAAAAGCAAAGATGTATGTTTTCAAAGCAAATTATCACTACTAAAACAAACTTCTTTTTCCTTCTTTCTTTTTGTAAATATAAATTGATGACAATGCAATGATAAAGAGAAAACTAAGACTATATGTTTGTAGTTTTTTGAGATTATATTTTAAAAACTAAAAGTAAAACTACTCTATGCAAAATCACATGCAAAAGCTTCAAAATGTTTTCTTTTCACTTTTTTAAAATGCTCAAAGACAACTATGCACCTAAATGCACAAAACTTGAGTATGCTTGAATTAAATCAACTGTATAAAGTAAGCAAAGTGAAGTAAAACAGATTAACAAGATAAAAAATCAACCAACAAGGGAAGACTTGGAATCTTAGCTTGGGCGGGCACAATGACAAGAAATCATTGAGATCACACAAAGGTAAGTGGCAAACCAATCACTATCCAAGGATAGAATGGGGAAAAGAGTGTCCAAAACCCTGATCACTGATTCAGACAACCAACACTTAAACCTATAACCCAAAACAGGCAAATCCACTTCAAATTGCAAACAAAAGACAATCCAAACAAAAGGAACTCAAGGGCTTTACAAGAAAGCACAAGGTGTGGTCAACAAGGTCATTAAACTAACAATATAATGCTTATAAGGAAGACCAACCAACAAACAAATTTTATAAAGGGACAGGGACAAGCAAACCCTAACCCAAAAATTCAAATGCTAAGGCTTGTACGCGACTGTGTATAAGGGCAACCCGTGTACTGTATGCGACTGTCCTAGAGAGCAACCCGCATATGCAGGCTTCTGTACGCGACTGTATGCAAGAGCAACCTGCATATGCAGGCCTCTGTATGCGACTGTATGCAAGAGCAACCTACGTACATGTACAAAATTTTCTAATAAAAAGAAAATTTCTCAAGGTCTTCAAACACTATCCTAAGCATGAACCAAGATAGGATACCACACACAAACTCAAGGCAAATACTGGGCAACGGTAAACATAAATAACCCACAGCAATCTGGGATCCCCAACGGAGTCACCAGTTCTGTTGTTCAGGAATAAACACCCGTATAACCAAGGGTCTGGGGATACCAACGTACTCTTAAAACTTGCAGACAACTAGCTTTAAAGTACAGAAAGGAAATAGGAAGATATAACGGACTCAACTGATTAACGACGGTTGATCCAAGCTTTGTCTTCTCCCGCTCTGCTCCTCTCCAAAGCTTTCAAGGATGCACCTCCTTCACCTGCAAAGAGAAAATCCTCCAAATACAATCTTATACATGTATATATGACAATTTAGATGAACAAAATATATAGTGCTTCATCATAAATATTCATCAAACCATGATACATGAAAGAGAGTCAAGACAAAGTTGGAAAAATGATTCTTTTTATTAACAATAATGAATGAGATAAGTGTACAACCCAATGCCTGAAACAAGGACTCCTCTGCAACCAGAGGATTTTTAGTTCTGCTGCTCCAAAGACTTTTGAAGATGTACCACCAGCATAACTTTACTCTCCAAGTATGATTGATTAATGCCCCCCCAAGGCCTCTATTTATACTTAGGAAAATAGAGTAGTTTCGAAGGTTGAGGAGGTTGAGACAGTTAAGATAGTTAATTTTTAAAGCTTAACAAATCTCCATTAAGCATGTTTTATTATTTTTAATGTCGAATGGAGGCATACGCGAGTATTGATACTGGAAACCCGCGTATGACACGCGAGTTGCTATAAGGGAAACCCGCGTACAGATCTGTACGCGGGTTGCAACGACAATACTCACGTACAGTACGTGATATGCTGTGGAGATAGCTGCGTATGCACGCGAGTTGCTGTGGAAAGAGTCACGTACAACAATCAACATGTAAAAAGGTAAAAATGGCAAGTTAGGTGGATAGTGAATGCATCTCATGTCATGCCCATCTATAGTGTTTTAGGTAACCTTCAATCCATAAGTGTCCTTTTGTGTGCCAACAAATGCAGTGTCGGCACTCGGACGGAGAAGTGCCATTTGGGTTGATAACAGTAGGATTATAAATCACCCAAGCAGCAGAGGCTGAGTGTTGAGTGTGACGACTTGCACCATTCGTGAATCCTATATAAATGGAAGACTCCACTGACATCTGCCATAAGAAATGAAAGCTCATCAACAAACCCGATCACCATAAGAAAGACCTAACTATGCAAAATGTTGTACAATAATATACAATAGCCAACCCTGGCTGAAATCATGCATAATACATTTTAAGATAGAGCCCATTTCTAAGCTCCACCAAGGCCGTCCCATTGTAATCTACTAGCTCATAAGCGCCCTTCTCTAACACACGTTTAACTACGTAAGGACCATGCCACATGGGGTTGAATTTTCCTGCCCCCAAGGGTTCTTTAGCTTGATCCCATAAAAGGACCAAATCTCCTTCACTAAATCTCCTTGGATGGACAGATTTATCGTATTGGACATTAACGCGATGCTTATTCACTTCTAAAGCCACTAAAGCATCTCGACACTGCTCATCAAGCTGCTCTAAATGGACCAAACGTTCCTCCAGTGGAGAAGTGTCCGGTAAGAGCTCTATGGCTAGCTTCAAAGAAGGGATCTCGCACTCAACTGGCAATATAGACTCCAATCCATGTACAAGCTAATATGGAGAAAAACCAGCAGCAGTCTTAACCACGGTCCTATAAGCCCACAAAGCAGGATATAACATAATATGCCAATTGGTCTTGCTTTGTGCGACGGCTCATTGGAGAATAGACTTGAGTGATTTGTTCACTGCTTTAACTTGTCCATTCGTTTGAGGGTAATAATAAGAAGAATGTTCCTACTTATACCCTAACTTCAAGGCCAACTCTTCCATCATACGATTTTGAAAGTGCCTACCATGGTCAGTGACAAGCTCTTTCGGAATATCAAACTGAGTAATAATCTGGTTGAATACGAAGTGTGAGGCTGTCTCACCGTCGGATTTATTGTAGGCATAGCCTCAGCCCATTTCATGAAGTAGTCAATAGCCACGATAATATGATGATGCCCCCCAGCCGAAGCTAGGTTTCAATCCATGAAATCAAGCCCTCACTTAGTGAAGGGACCGGTGGTGATAATGGGATGTAACGGGGCAGGACGCGAGCGCATATTACATGCGAACACCTGGCAAGAGTGGCACTTCTTGACCTCATTAACACAATCTTTAAAGATCGACGGCTAGAAATAACCCGCTGTTAAGATTTTTTGGGCTGTAGAAAGCCCAGATAAATGACCACCACGCGCCACTCTGTGGCAATCATTCAACACAAGCTCAGCCTCCTCATGAGTTAAACACCGACGTAAAATGGAATCTATCCCACGATGGTACAATGTGTTATCCACTATGAGGTAATTCTAGAAACATGACATAATTGTCATCATTCATCCCATGAAAGGTGAGATCAAGAAGATGTGCTCATCGACAAATGTATCTTCACAAGTTTCCTCCTCCTCCTTGCTCGGGAAATCAGATATATAAGCTCTACAAAAATCAATGATTTTTTCGATTTTGTCGAGACAAACTCGAGATCGAACTCTTGCAGGATGACAATCCACTTATTATACTTTTCCCCTATCATCCTTCTTGTCAGGACGAACTGAAACGGATTGACATGGGCAACCACCAAGGTCTGGTGAAGGAGAATACAGTGTCTCAATCTTTGAACCGCATGAACGGTAGCTAGGGAAAGCTTCTCCTGATGGGAATAACGGATCTCCGTATCTATAAGGTTCTGAATCAGATAATATATGACATTCTCTTGGAGCTCCTCATCCTCTTGAACCAAAACCATACCAATCGTCTCCATAGACGCGACCACATAAAGTAGAAAGTCCTGGCTATAGTCGGGTGGACTAATCACCGGGGCCGATGCTAGGGCTCACTTAAGCACATCAAAGGACTCATGGGCTCGCTCATCCCAACAAAAGGTAGTGTCCTTCTTCAAAAATCGCATAAAGCCTCTAGTCAAATTGGCAAAATTCACGATGAATCTCCGTAAGAAGTTTGCCATGCCTTGCAAACATTGAAGATGTCTAATGTTTTTCGGGGGGGCAATTGAAGTATTGCCTCAACCTTTAAAGGGTTGACTCTTATACCCTCCTTGGAGACAATGAACCCTAATAAGTGACCAGACTTCACACAAAAGATGCACTTTTAAGGATTTAACCTTACCAAATAATGGCGGCACCTTTCGAACACTAATCTCAAATGGTAAGAATGACACATTCTCATGCGAGAATGAGCAGCAAGGTCATCCAAAAAGACTTCAATACTTGATTTGAGATCGTAGAAGATCAACGTCATAGCCTGCTAAAAAGTGGCTCCGGCGTTTTTAAGGCCGAAGGGCATCTTCCGATATGCAAAGGTACCCTAAGGACAAATGAAAGCAGTCTTATGTTGTTCCTTGGGTTTAATTTGTATTTGATCGTATCCAGAAAAGCCGTCCATAAAAGAAAATACCTTGCTTCCCACACACTCATCCAAGATCTGATCGATAAATGGTGTGGGAAAATTATCTTTAGGACAGGCACGATTCAAGTCACAGAAATTAGTGCATATGCGGATCGTTCCTTGCTTCTTATTAACTGGAATGGGGTTTGAAACCCACTCTATCAAGGGAATGGGATAGATAAAACTGACATTCAACAGTTTTTCTATCTCAGCCTTATTCGCGGGTGCTTTCCTAGTATTCACCACACACAAGCATTGTCGAACATGCTTAGCATTAGGATAAGTTTTAATCTCATGCTCAACAATGCAAGGGTCGATACCTAGCATTTCCTCGCATGACCAAGTGAATACATCACGAAATTCTTTGAACAGCTCGGTATACTCTTGAATCTCAGCATGGGAACATTCTGCCCCAATATATACATTCTTAACCTTGCCAGGATCGTGAGAGATATTGATAGGAATGGTAGGAGATATATTTGCCATATTTCCATTAGCCATCGGACCAGGAGAGCTTAACGGAATCATGGAACTACCAATTCTCTCACTAAGAATCTCCCTATAGTGTTCACACTCCAAACGGTCAAGCTCGGGAAGAAAATAAGATCTACGATGCAACTCTTCCCAAGGTGGCTCAACCCCAGACATAGCCTCAATAATAGCCTCATCTAAAGGAAAAACACTATCAAGGCAGTCATGTGTGTGAGAAGACTGCACTGCCCATGCAGGCAATACATAAGGGTCCTCCTCCTTTGTTCACGAAGAGGAAGAAATAGGCTCTGTAATAGATCTAAGATTATCTTGATATGCTATCATAGTTGCAAGCAACGACATGTCCGTTTTGATGAGCTCACATGAAGGATTCAGTGTAGGAATAATCCAAGGATCCTCCATATACTTTGTGTGAAAAGACATCGATCTTACAGACGACAAAGACTCACCGGAACTAGATCCTATCATAAGTACGGGTGCAGCACAACTAAAGCTTCCCATGAGGGATTGATACACGCCAACACCCACACTCCCAGTTGTCGGCTAAGAGTGTTGGACAATCGGGATAGAAGCTCTCGAAGATGCGGTAACAGGCAGATTCTTGAACGACGTTTGATCATTCGTAACTATCTTCCCATTAAACGGAAAGCATACCACTCAAAATAGAGAAGAAGCTATGGCTTGCATATTGTACATCCAATTCCTTCCCGGCAACAAATTGTAGTCAAGGGGCACATCAACCACCTCGACCTCTATCGCAATGGTTTTCCCTCCCAAATGGACTTTAAGAGAAGGAAGAATGCCGTGCGGTTGAAACGATCTACAATCAAAAGCAGTCAACATGGTAGTGGATTTAGACAACTTGGGGGAACCCAAACCCTTCCAACATGCCAAAGACATTACGGAAGTAGCAGCGCCTTCGTCAATCACAGTGCGTTTGACGGTCATGTTAAGACATTCTACATGAATCAAGAGAGACACATAGTAAGGCAAGCGAGGCCGAAGTCCCACAGTTTCAAATTTGATGACAGAGGAAGAATTATCATCATGAACACCAAGAGTAGAAAGCAAAGCTTTCCTTTGCAAAGGACAACTTTGAAGTACTTCGAGTGCAGACATCGCACAAGGAGTGTGGCCCAAATCCTCGACAACAGAATAGTTTTGGGTGGCTCGGGCATTAGGATTGTGCCCCGAACGCTTAAGGACTCCCTTAGGAATGCGAGGAGCAACTTCAGGTTTATCCAGAGGTTTTTCAATACACAAAGGGCTCTCGGGTGGAGCAGGTTCCTTTCCAAGGTCTGATTGTGATGAACCATAGTCCTTCACACTAGTCACAACCTTAGTAGCATGCACCATATTAATGCAACCATGACCACTGCAAGCCTCTGACGGATCTTGATCCTCACCAGACTGATCATGGGTCCTCGAGTTCATGTTTTGATTATGAGGTAAAGGGTTGGTTAGCACAGCTGGTCCCTGCGCTATGAATCTCGAGGCTTCTTCTATTCGAGGGCACAAGTGAGTGAGGTGATCATCCTTACATAACTTGCAAGGAAACTTAACCTTACGTTTAGGTTGCTTGTCCCCCCCCAGCATTTCAGGCCTTCTTGTCATTAGAGTTGGAATTTTCATTCCTATTCCCACCCGTATGATTATTTTTACCCTTCTGTTTATTCGTTCCGGGTTGCTGGTTACCCTTCTGGTCTGACGATTGTACCACAAGCACACTCACTGTTTGGGTGGGTTGAGACGAATCCAAGGCTTGTCCCAAGGCAGACTGGTTGATAGATAATTGAGTAACCTTTTTCACAATCGAATCTGCAGGTTTGGTACTCGTACAACCAACAATGCCATCGGCATGTGGTCCAGGTTTGACCTTAGGGTCGAAATTAGAACGCGGAGCATTAGGAATGATCTCATATAACAAACTGGATTGAGCATAAATCAATTCCAATTCCTGTGCCCTAAAAATGGCTTGTTCATTGTTCTGAACTCCGAATGTAGAAACATCCTTCACTATATAAGGTAGTAACGATTTAAGGAACCACTCGAGGAGAAACTCTGGCGGTATGAAGGCTTTAATCAATCTCTTTCGTCTACGCCACTCTTGGATATGGTCCGAGATATGCATGGCTTTATCTTGCCGGAATGTTGACAAGAGTTCAGTACCAATGTCGTAACGCACTGGTAGCTGGAAGTGGTTGAGAAAAGTCATAGCTAGGTCATCAAAAAAAGCGAATGCCCCCCTAGGTAGCTCTATGTACCATTTCGGGGCAGGCCCGGTAAGGGTGCGTTGAAACAGCCTTAAACAGATTGAATCTTCATGTAAGGAATTAGAAGAACACCATAGGTGAAATGTAGTAATGTGTTCACTTAGATCTTCTCTTGGTTTGCCCTCGAACTTGGGAATGTCCGAGGGAAGCTTATTAGGGACAGCCGGCCAAGCCGGGTCATAAGATACCGGATCGTTCATTAGTCTCGACAAGTCAGGCAAATTTAACGTTGCGAGGAAAGGGAGCCTGGGTTGAACAGGTCTAAGGGGCGCTCCCTGGTAATTTTGATTCATATAGGACTGATGACCGTAACCATCATGGCTATGGCCATAGTAGCCTCCTTCCGTTTGACCCGTATAGGGTGGCATGGAAGCACCATAATGTGGTGTACCTTGACTATGTGGAGCTACAAAGCCACAATTCGGAGAGTAAGCGGGTTGTTGATACCCATACCCATAAGATGAATAAGTCTGTGCATACTACGGTCTATAATAAGGTCCATAAGACATCCCATGAGATGTCCCATGAGATACTCCATAAGTAGGAATATACGCTCTAAAAGTAATAACATGACCTCCAGAAATAGGGATACGACCTCCCGACACAACAGGAAGTACTTGAGTGTAAAACACGACTGGGCGAGTAGCAGCAGTACAGACATGACTCGTAACAATGTTCCGACCCAAAGGATCACGTGAATGAGGGGGAGGAAAAGCATTCGAAGAACAAGGAATAGAGGATGAAGGGACATGTGAAACTATGTACGTGGTATTCCCAACAGCACTCGTGTTGGTTCTGGTATCTGAATAGGATTACTAACACTAGGTCTAGGATGAATGTGAGATGTGGCCTCCACCGTCGGGATGGAGGGTGTAATATGACTCGTGATCCCAAATCTCTCCGCATGGAAAGAAATGGGAATTCCCCCAGGCATAGTGTTAGGATCAAATTCCATTTTGGCAAAAAATGTCGTATCGTGTATAGGGTTACCAAACATGCCATAACTAACATAACTAGTGCTTGCAGGTTCATGGTGAGTCTCGTCACCTGGCATCCCATACCAATTACTTGTGAATGAGGGATCATAGCTAGAGTGAGTATGTATTTCATGTGAAGGATCAAACTCAGAATGTACAACTGCATTCGGTGAAGGATCAAATGAAGGAGTCAACTCTCCATCGTCCACGCGAAGTGGAGAAGACAGCTCAGGAATACCATCTTCGTGATCTCCCATCGCGTGTGAATCAATTTGGGTATGAGTCTGCTTGGACCATCTGCTTCTCTCTCCTAAAGGAGGAGGAGATGTAGAAGGCAGAAGTCGTACTAAATGACAAGAACGGTGAGGAGCCGCGCCCGTTGTTAACACTAAATTATTTTTGTCTGAATTGCTCCTATTGCCTTCAAAATTTCAAGTTCTCATGGGTGATTGAGTTGGTTTCCGAAGTTTTCTCATTAAGCTATTTCCAGGTTGGCAAAGAAGAGGAGTTAAAGGAATTTTAGAAATAGTTTTCACAAATGGAGCAAAAAGATTTGTTAATTTTTGAATGAAACCTAAAAAATGGGTTTTATAAAGGTTTTATCTTATTTATATTCAAAAATTAATAGTTTTGAATATTCTAAAGTCTAAGAGCGGGCTTTATTCACCAAACCAAGATTAAATAAAGGTTTACGTGCTAAATATGGTTTATTACCTTTCTTAAGGTATAATCAAAACATTAGCAAATAAAATATGATCGGAAGGCTAATGTAAAAGGTGAATTATATTAACGGGTAATATTATTTCCGGGGATCAAAGTTGCCCGTTAATTAAAACAAAAAGGCTCGGCGGAATTGTATATGGGTAAGCTCATTCGACGGTTAAAAATAAAGTGAAAAGTAAATCAATGGTTATTACAAATTCCGGAGCCCAAAGTTGCCCGTTAATTAAATCAAAAAGTGCTCAGCGGAATGTACATGGGTAAGTTCATCCGACGGTTAAAAAATAAAGTGAAAATTAATCTACGGCTGAAAATAATTCCGGAGCCCAGACTTGCATGTTGGATAAAAGAAAGGAGCCCAGTGGAATTTATTATATGGTGCATGATTCGACGGTGGAAGGTTAAAGGCATATCGCATCTACAGCTGTGAGGGATTCCGGAGCATGAAGTTGCACGGTGGTTAAAAGCATGAAGCCTGGCGGAAAGGAGTACACGGCACTTGATCCTACGGTTGAAAACGAAAGGTAATTAGATCAAGGGTCACAAATGAATCCGGAACAATAAGGTGTGTGAAAGATAATTTGAAAAGGTGGCTCCGGAATAGACCATTGTTTATAAATAAATTTGACTTTGTTTTAAAAAATAATTTCATTTGTGCCGCGGGCTGAGGGGAAGAGACAGTCCACCGTCTTTGCGGAATCTATAGCTCAATCAACTAAGCTCTGCTACTGGATATGTGTATGCTACTGAGACTACTGATACTTCGACCGAATCAATCAAAAACTGGTACTTCTATATACCATAATGCATCCTTTGCTTCTTATGCTTATAGTGGTGCTGCTACTCGTGCTTGTGGGTATGGGTCTGAATCTACCAGCCCAGAAGAGTTGCAGAAATATATACAAGGACAAATGGTGTGTGTTCTCTTGCAGTAAACGGTTCAAATATTCAGAAGCAACTTAGCATATTTTTTGGGAAATGACTGTTTTAGTCATTTTATTCAACGAATTGTTTACAGCAAAGGAAGAAGATATTTTAGAAACTGAAAGAGGTTTTTCATCATAACATCAGTATCTACAATAACCTATCTCAGTGTTTACCCAGGTGATACAGATTGGGAGCATAAAAGTCATCTTCAGAGGGAAAATATTCAGATTTCGAAATGATTGTTCTAGTCATCCAACAAAAATAATTGTTTAGAGCCAATGAAGACGTATTTTGCGAAACTGGGAGAGGCTTTTCTTCACAACGTACCTATCTACAAAAACCTCTTTCAGTTTTCACACAGGTGCTATGGTTCAGCAGCAACAAAATCAGTTGTACAAGCCAGTTTTCATGTTTTCCAAAGGACTATTTCAGCCATCAACTTCAAAGAATTGTTTTGGACAAATGGAATTTAATTTGACAAAAATGAGAGAGGTTTTTATTCTTAACAGGCCTATGATAAAAAATATCCTTCATTTTTTACACAGTAATCACAGGTTGGGATATTTTTAAATATATTTACAGGTCATTTTTCCAGAAATATACAATTTTATTATATGAGTCATCAGCTTCAAAGGAATATTTCTAGGAGATTGAGATTATTATGGAGAAATGAAGACATGGGTTTTGTTGGGAACGTGTCTAGTTATAAAAACCTCTCCCAGATTCCATACAGCTGTCACCATGGGAGATATGCAGGAGAAACTTTGTTGTAATTATTTTTAATTTTTAGAAGTAGGGTTAGGTTTTGAATTCTAAGTTAGGTAAATACTTTTCTTATATAAATGAGAATGTAATTGATTTTGAGAGGAGGATTTTCAAGAGCGGGAGGCTCTACATTGTAATGGCTTCATGTTTTCAGTGAATGAATGAAATTTGCAGAGGAGGAATGTAAAATCTTTTTCATGTCAGAGATTCTTGTGCCATCTTTTCTTCAGTAAGTAATTTCTTTATGTGATTGTTTATCCTGTTTCCCACTCCATTGTGTATTTGATTTCATGCTTGAGCATCAGTTTGTATGGGCTAGAATTCATCCTGCATGCTCTAGGTCCATTGTTCAAGCATTTTTCAAAATATTTTCTTCTAAAGTCTTGTAGAATTCACCATAGTTAGGTGCTATGTTTGATGGAATGTCTCCCTTTGTTTGCTAATCAACCTGCTAATACCTTAAGACTGAGGAAATGATGCCTACCTTGCCTCTGTTCATAAACTTTCAAAACCCTACCTCCTGCAACCTATTTCAGATCTGATTATTGACTCCATTGCCCAATGGTCTCCTCCATGACTGTCCTACCAAGTCTTTAAAACAAACTTGTCCTATTTGTCCCATCAGAAATCTGACCTTCTGAGTGTCTTTGATTGAATATCTTGAGTATAAAAACTTTGTAAATAGTGAGAGATCCCTCTCTGATTGTATTAGGTCAGAAATACATTCTAAAGTGGTTTTTGCTGTTACCTCGGGATCTACCTTTTCACAACCTGGGTACATTCTGAGTGCTAATCCATAACGACTCAAAAATGAAAAAGACTCTCTAAATTACGAAAACCCTAGGAAAGCTAACGTGCACAGAGCATACACGAATAAAATCTAAAGCCAACCACAAGCAAACAAGGGCAGTATATGTGAGCTCTCGAATGAAGCAGGTATGTCTCACCTAAGAGAGGCTTGAGACTCCCATACACAACAAGCGGAGGTTCGTATCCAATTATTGTGGCCCTCAGCTTCAACGCGTAAAGCGACTGTGCTGTCCGACCCCAACCTGGCCGGGACACTCACAAAATAACCCTTGCAAAGTACCCCCTCGATAACCTCGGTAAGGAAACTAAGGTCACCTCAATATAATCAATGCTCAGGCAGATAGTTGCAGGCGGGATTGACCATATGGGCAGGGTAGCAAGGCCCGAAACTCTCGAAAGAGCCCCCATATATGAATACAATCCTGGACATATCTCCTGTGCTACTCAGTTATGACTAGGGGTCATCCCAATCAATATCTTCTCACACTGCCTCGTGCTTAACTCCCTTTTGAGAGGAGGATCCTGAGAAACACTAATTATACCAAGGAATTTCACACTCTCACCTGGACGGACACATACATGTTGTTGTTTAGTGGTCTTGGAGAATTTACTCACAATGAACTGTTCCAAGACCCTAAAACCTAATCTTGTTAGTGTACCCTACCAAAGAAAATAGTGTAATCCATTTTAATTAAGCGTTGATTTTATTTGGCTTTATTACTCAAAAGAGGTAGATGGCCATGCAACCAATGGTGTTATGATGCAACATGAAGTAAAATGCACACCTAACAATCAATGCAAATGCATTGTGTCGAATGAAAAACATGGCATGCTACTACGTGAAATGCAAAACTTTTCTTCAAATAACAGATGCAATCATTCCTATATGAAGTCCTGACTAATACTCTACGGAAATCTAGTGCAAGTACCATGCGAAATGAAAAGTGCAGTGCATAATGATGCAAAAAAGCAAATATTTTGGATTTTTTGAATAAAAATGAGATGCTAAAGCAAAAGAATGATTCTACTACCCCCAGACTCAACAAGCACCATCAAACAACACTCACACATAGTACTAAGGTAAAAGAAATCTAATGCACTAATCCAAAACAAAAATTCAAAAATGCAATGACAAGAACCTTCTTAAAAAAAAATTTACCCTAAAAAAAAAGTCTCTGGTCAGAAACAGAGGTGGATATAGACTGTAGCAATATCAAAGGAGACTCAGCGTCATCAAAATTCACCCAGCAACAATCAATATTCCTCTAGAAGGAAAAACTAAGGGTATACGCGACTGTTTGCAATAGACCCGCGTATGTACGCGGATATAGCAGTCAAAGCCGCGTGTATACGCGACTGTGAGTAAAAAACTTTCGTACAGGAAGAGAAATGTATAAAAATAAAGGCAAACAGATGAGCTGAGACAAAATTCACACCAATTCAGACACTACCAGGCAAACATGCCCCCATACCCGACACAGAAACAAAGAAATAAGAGCAATTCAAGAACATTGAATGCTAATAAACCCCCCCAAAGGACAACTACTAGGAACTCCCCAGTGGAGTCGCCAATTCTGTTACAGAGAGAAAATCCTATGGCTTGGGGTACCACAATAGACAACTTAACTCCATAAATCAATCCTTTCCTATATGCAAGAGAAACCAAACAATTAACACTAAAGGATCTCGATTTGTACCTTTTTTTGGACAGTTGGTGTAGATCCCCGTTGAGCTTTCCAACTTGAGCTTGAATTGATGAATTGCTTCCTCAACATTCAATAAACAAGACAAGCATACTATATATAATTGTGTGAGCTCTACTCTAGCATATATAATCAATAACATATAAGCATTTGAAATCATCCATGGATAAAATATTCATTCAAACACACATTATTGGATAGGAAAATATATTTCTATTGATATAAAATCAGAGACTACAATGAATACAACCTCTATCGGCACTTCTACGAATCGGAGAAACCGAGTCCGCCACTTGGGCCTCCACCACTCAATCCTCCATCTCTCGATAGCAAGCTCATAAGCAAAAGGTAAGCTTGGGAAGAACACAAAAGTGCTCCAAGGGACAAAGGGGATGCAGACTCAAGCACAAGTTCCGGCAACAATGGACTATAGTTCTCTTGCTCTCAATTCTTCATATGCCTTCAATGTATCCAAAGGGTTCCTTATATAGCTCATCAATGAGGTAATGAACGGTCGAATCTGAGCGATCTCAAGGCATAGGGAAGGCCAGGAGACAAGTGAGTTGGATCCACATCAAGGAAAACTCCAAAAGAATTTGGCCTTTTGCACACATCCCGATGTACGCGGCTTTAGGGGTCAAACCCGCGTATATACGCGAGAAAGGGTTTAAAAGTCGTGTATGGCGATTTTTGCATGTTTTTAGGGATGATCTAGGAAACATCAAGGGAACAAAAATGGTCCATGGGGTCTAAGGAGTCTGCATAGGGACAGGGAAGGCCATAAAAGTGTGATTTACCATGTGTGGTAAAATCAACTATAACAAAGTGTTAATAAAGTGGGGTGGTTCCGCAATCTTTAATCCACATTGCTGAAGCAGAAAGCAAAGTAAAAGTTACAAGGAATGGGAGCGTTTCTGCAACGCGCATTGCAGAAGCGGAAACTAGGGTTAAAAACATAATAAAGATAAGAAATTTCCACAATCCGCATTGTGGAAAGCAGAAAGTGGAAGTCAAAATATAAAGGAATCAAGTGTTTCCGCAATCCGTAATCTGCGTTACAGAAAGCAGAGGATAAAACTGAGAAAAATATGAGTGTTACCACAACCCGCATTGCAGAATGCAGAAAGCGGAAAGTGAAAAATTATGGAAATGTAAAGGTTTCCACAATCCGCATTGCGGAATGTGGAAAGCGGAAATGAAAAGTGTTGAAATATAAGAGTTTCTGCAATACGCAATCCTCATTGAGGAAACTAGGAGGGATAAGTCATAAAAATGTTGAGGTTTCTGCAATTCGAAATCTACATTGCAGAATGCGGAAAGCAGAAAGGGGAACGATTAAAATGTAGTGAATATAGGGACTTCCGCAATCCGCATTGCGGAAAGCGGAAGAGGAAATATAAGGAAAATATGGGGTTACCGCAATCCGCAATATGCATTGCGGAAAGCAGAAGGTGGAAAGAAAAATATTAAGGAAATATTAGGTTTCTGCAATCCGCATTGCTGAAGCGAAAATGTGGAAGGTAAGATCCTAAAATAATTAAGCAAGTTCCACAACCTGCAATCCACATTGCGGAAGCGGAGTTGCAGAAAAAAGTTTTATTTGCAGAAAGGACTTTTTATTTGCAGAAAGGACTTTTTATTTGCAGAAGGACTGTTGCAGAATCAATTAAGCTTAGGAATGAAGGTTAGAGGAAGATTCATGGCCCATGTCTTATGTAAAAGAAATTTTTTTATATGCATTTTAGCAGGTTATATGGGTATGTTACAAATGGTATTAGAGCTACAGGTTTCAACCCTAACTCCTTTTGGGAACATCTAGTTCCGCTGAATTATGGAAAACTTTGTTCTAATCATAAATATTTGTGTTGAAATGTTTTTTGCACATGCGAAATTGTTCTGTAACAGGATACAACAATGGCCTCACAAAGTGAGAATGTGGATCGACCTAAAGAAGGTGCACCAGCACCATGCACATTGTAACCAGATCAGGAACACTCTGAAGCCAGTCAAGTTCTGGAAAAAATGAGGAACTTGATAGTAGAAATACAGAGCTTCAAAGCATATAATGAGCAGCTAAAGAAGGATCATGAAAGGCAGGAGGAGATTAATGAGATATTGTTGCAAAGTCTGCAAGAAAAGAATAATGGGGAAAAACCCCAAACAAAGATTGGTAGAGACCCGAAAGCTCCAGAGAGTGCCGAAAGAAAAGACAGTTCCTCCAATGGAACTCAAAAATATTCAAATCGATCCAAGTGGGTCGACAAAAGAAAAATCAAGCACTTGGAAGGAAAATTTAAAAAGATTAAGCTAACCAGCTTCGACGGGGAATCCATGACCGGATAAGAAGCAGAGTCTTGGCTGCTAGACATTAAGAAGTAATTTCAATTTTACAATTATTCTAGCAACATGAAGGTGAGAATGGGCATCTACAACCTGAAGGGAAGGGCCAACATTTGGTGGTGAGATTTGAAGATTTCCCAGGGAATAAAAGAGAAGAACCTGGAGTTGTCGAAGTTCAAGAATCTCTTCAAGAATCAATATTGGTCAGAGAGCTACTACGAGAGAAGGACCAAAGAATTTTATGAATTAAAACTCAGCCAAATGAATATAGAGGACCTCATTAACAAATTTCTTGATTTGTTGCGGTTCGTTCCATATAATAAAGAAGAAAAAGTGAAAGTGTAGAGGTTTTTGAGTTATTTTCTGTAGTCTTATAAGGACCGGATTGAATTCAATAATCCCAAAACCTTGGATGAAGCCTTAAGAAAGGCAAGGTTGTGTTTCGAACAATACAAACTGAGGAATGACCTCTCCAAGTTCTGGAAGGGTAAGGAACAAGAAAAGTTCAATCAACGGAAGAAGGGATGCCAACCCCCACCCTTCAGGAACATGCCAAGCAATCCGCAAGGAAATCCTACAGTAGAAATGAACAGCTTCCATAGAAGAACTATAAATTTGTGAACCTTGGACCTAAGGGGACTACTGGAGCCCCTAAATATCCCTTGAAGTGTTGGGAATGTGGAGAGCCCCACTTGCGAAGGAACTGCCCACGCCTCAACCAAACTAATAAGGTTGTTCATAACATGTAAGAAGCTTCCATTGTTGGAGAGGTTGGGAAAATTTACCACCAGATTAATGCAGCCCTGGAGAGTCGACAAGCAGATTATTAATATGCAATTGTGGATATTGAAGGTACTATCTCGAACCAAAGTCTTTCTATATCGATTGATCTAGGGGCTACCGTAAGTTACATCACTGCCAAGGTAGTGGAGGACTGCCAGCTCTCCAAGGTAAGGCATGCAAAACCCTTGTCGGTCCAACTGGCTACTGGATCCAGGAGAAATGTAACTGAGTTTATTGTTGACTCTGAAGTTAAAATAACGGATCATGTGACTAGGATTAGTCAGAATGTTTTTCCCTCAAGGTCATATGATATGATTATTGGCATGGATTGGTTAGCAAAGTAAAAAGTAATATTGAATTGTTTTGATAAAACCTTTACTTATGTGGAGGATCAAATTATTAGGAAGGTAGAAGGTGTCATTAAACCTGTTTCCTTAAGACAAATCTCTGCCATGTAATTAAATAAATGTATGAGAAAGGGTTATAAGTTGTATACAGTGCAGGTCGCTGACCTGCTCCTTAATGAAGGTCAAACATAGGTAAAATACCACCCAGACTTAGTAAGTTTATGGATGTATTCCTAGAAGAGCTACCAAGACTATCCCCTCAACGAGAAATATATTTATCCATCAAGAATGTGTCTGGGTCTACACCGGTATCTAAGATACCTTATTGTATGAGCATCCCTGAGTTAAACGAATTGAAAATTTAGTTACAAGAATTGCTAGATAAGGGTTACATCAGACCCAGCGTGTCTCCTTGGGGAGCACCCGTTTTATTTGTTAAGAAAATGAATGGGACTCTAACACTTTGCATAGATTACAGACAGCTGAATAAAATAACCATCAAGAACAAGTATCCTCTGCCTCAGATTAGCGATTTGTTTGATCAATTAGTGGGAGCTAGAATCTTCTCCAAGTTAGATTTGTGGTCTAGTAATCAGTAGATTAGGATTAAAGAAGAAGACATAAGCAAAACAACCTTCAGGACCCGATATCGGCACTACAAATTCGTAGTAATTCCTTTCGGCTTAACCAATGCCCCTGTTACTTTCATGTGCTTAATGAACGATATTTTCAACAAGTACCTAGACCAGTTTGTGTTGATATTTCTTGATGACATCCTAATCTACTCCAAGACGGAGGAAGAACATCAACAACACTTGGAAATATTGTTATAGACCTTAAGAGAGCATTAATTGTATGCTAAGTTTGAGTAGTGTGAATTCTTTAAGAAAGAAATTTAGTACTTAGGTCATGTCATCTAAGAAGTGGGGATCACAGTAGACCCACAAAAGATTAAGACTATTTCAGAATGGCATGTGCCTAAGGATGTTGTTGACATTCGGTCCTTCATGGGACTCACCGGTTACTACCGACGATTCATCTAAGGATTCTCAAAGATAACCTATCGCATCACTTCCTTGCAAAAGAAAGGAGTAAGGTTTGTGTGGTCCTTGAAGTGTCAAGAGAGCTTTGAAAATCTAAAAAGAATGTTAACCATGGCTCCAATTTTAAAGGTGGCTGACCCCTATAAAGACTACACAATATGTATAGATGTTAGTAAGGAGTGATTGGGAGGAATATTATCTCAAGGAGGACATGTGGTATGTTATGAATCTTGCAAATTGAAAGAGCCTGAATGAAATTATGTAGTGCATGATCTAGAATTGGCAGTAGTAGTGCATGCCTTAAATATGTGGCGCCGCTATCTGTTACGGAAAAGGTTCATTTTTTTGACAGATAACACCTATGTAAAGAATATGTTTACTCAGTTGGGGCTAAATGCCAGACAAGCAAGATGGATGGCCTTTTTAAGTGAATTCGATTTTGAAGTAAAGCATATCAAGGGTAAGGAGAATAGGGTGGCTGATGCACTCAATTGACGTGCTCACGAAGTATATGAGATTACTATGAGCCAACCAAAAAGTGATCTGATGAGCAAAATAAAAACAGCTAGCATCCATGATGTTGAATATGAAAATTTATTGAATAAATTGTTGAGAAACGAGGTAAACTTGAATGGGACGAATTCAAAGTAGACCAGAAAGGGTTAATTTGGTTCAAAGGTAGAATATACATGACTAACGTTGCAGATTTAAAATTGTTTTTTCTAAATGAAATGCACATACCTCCTTATGCAGGGCACCCTAGCTACCAAAATATGATCACAGCCCTGAGAAAACAATTCTTTTGGCCCAAATTAAAGGCATATTTAGTTGATTATATGTCTAAATGTTTGGAATGTCAATGGGTGAAGGCTGAACATCAACATCCAACAGGTTTGTTACAACCTTTTCCAATTCCCAAATGGAAATGGGAGGTAATATATTTGGATTTTATCACAGGTTTTCCATTAACTCAAAAACAACATGATTCAATTATGGTTGTAGTAGATATGTTAAGCAACTCTGCTCATTTTATTAACGTGAAATCAACTTATAAGGCTGTCAATGTTGCAGAAATATTTCTGAAGGAAGTATTCTGACTTCATGGAGTACCAAAGATGGTAATTTATGATCGAGATGTCAAGTTTACATCAAAGTTTTGGAAACCATTGTTTGCAGGGTTAGATACCAAGATAAATTTCAGCACTTGCTACCACCCTGAAACAAATGGGAAAACAGAATGAACAAACCAATTCATTGAAGACATGTTGAGGATGTATGTCATGGAAAGGCCCGCTAAGTGGGAAGACTATTTGCATTTACTAGAGTTTGCATACAATAATGGTTATCACGCCTCAACCAAGATGAGCCCATTAGAAATCCTATATGGGAAAAAGTGTACTACCCCTTTTAGCTGGGATAGCCCTGTGGATCGACTAATAGTAGGGCCAGAAATATTACAAGAGATGGAACAGACTGTTCGAAAGGTACAAAAGAACTTGAAGGCAACGCAAGATCGCCAAAAGAGTTATGCTGACTTGAACATACATCATAAAGATTTTTTGGTCGGAGATCATGTTTACCAATGAGTAAAGCCCAGAAAGAGATTCCTGAGATTGGGAAGCTACACCAAATTAGCACCACGGTTCTGCGGACCCTTTCAAATATTGGAAAGGATTGGATTTGTGGCATACAAACTTGCTCTTCCAGCACACTTAATAATTCATAATGCTTTTCATATTTCATTGCTGAAGAAATATATAAATTATTCCAATCATATCATTGAATGGAATGTGGTGCATGTGGAACAAGAAGAAGAATTTCAAGGGGAACCTCTGTGCATTCTGGTCAGGAAAGAAACGATACTTCAGAACCAGGTCATCACCCGAGTTAAGGTGCAATGGAAGCACTTTAGTCCGGAGGAGGCGAGTTGGGAATTAGAGGAAGACATGCAAAAGAAGTACCTAGGTTTATTTCCAGAAGCCGTGAAGGAAGACTAAGAACAATGTGGACAGTGTTGCAATAAGGGGGTGTGGATGTAATATCCCTTGATTTATAAACATTATCTGTAATGTTAATTTTCCATTGTAGTTTTCAATGAGTTTGGTTGATCGAAGAATCCATCCAAACGGTCTCTAGAGATAGTTGTAACCTCTACATTTTGCCTTTAATGAAATACAAAATGAAAGGGACAAGCCATGTTAAAAGAGGAGACTATGCATGCAAGAGGTGGAGATGTAAAGCAGTAAACCTCATGAATGTACACCAAGCATCGAACATACCTTGGAGGAGTCAGGGCACAGTGGTTAATGGGGATTCAATGGTGAATGGACTGTAGTTGCAAAACGACATCAAAAAACCCTATAGAAATCAGGGAACACATTGGTTGATGGGGATTCCTTGGGGAATGGACAGTAGCTGTAAAGTAAGACCTAGGAAACCAAACTATAAGAGAGAATATGTGAGGAGGTAGGACGCTCTTGAGTATGCTAGGAAAGAATGAACTCTTGTTGTGTGAGCACTCTGTGTTAGGCAAGAGTTAAGAGAAATACTTGTTGCGTGAGCACTCTGTGTTAGGCAAGTGATTTCTACCGTGAAAACTGAACTGACGTTAGTTGTCTCCGCTCTTGGAACACATAGTTTAGCTCGGGGGTGATTGAGTACAGAGCAGTTCTGTGCCTAATCTACGGTTGGGTGGAACGTGGTTGTTCCCTTTTCATTGCGGCTCACTTACAAATAGGTTTCATTACTGGGTTTATTTTTCTGCAAATCGATTTGAACTCAGGTTATATTTGCATACATGTTGTTATAGCTCAAAATGACACATCTTTTCCTGTGACCAATTTCCCATTATTTCGTCGCATGTCAACACTTCCATGACGGCACTTCATGAAAGTCATTGAAAGTCACTGAAAAAACACCTATCTTGGAGGACCAATATCTTGAGTTTTTTAACTCCGTTTGACCTCATCTCTACACCGTTGGAAAGGTATTTCAGTTAGCTAAAACTTTCTAGAAGACACGAAACTCTGAAAATGCCTAGAAATACCCTAAAAATTCATTTTTTGTGTCCATTCGCGACTTTCCTTAAGGCATACCCGCGAATGATACGCGAGTTGCTCTCTTGCGTACCCGCGGATGTAAAAAGTTGCTCATATCCATGACTTTCTGTACTGGCTACCCGTGTATACTTTTCGTATCCACGACTGTCCAGTTATGCAACCCGCGGATGCCTTTTAAAAATATCAAAAAACACGCCTTTTGAATTTCGGTTAGTTTGGGTAGTTACGCAACTGACTTCTTCAGTTGTAACCACTTTGTCTTCGCCCCCTAACTCTTCTTGAAGCATATAAATAGAGGTAGGGAGGTCCATGAGAGGGGACTTGGAATTTTTGCATTGTTATGCTGGAGGAATTGGAGCTCTCTTTGCCCACACCTTTGCCCTAGAAGCATTCTCCTTGTGTTGCAGAGCTTGGAGGCTGAGTTCTTTGAAGAAGAGAAGCAGCAGAACCAGATCAAGGTTTCGTGAGGTGCCGAACTTGAAGAGAAGGTATACTTGTACTTGTTTTCAAGATTAATAAAGATGTGATGTCCTTCTTCTTCCCAAATCATTATTCAATGTGTGATTGAATCTCTGTTTATGATCATATGATGATGTTATTCAGATCATTAGTTCATGTTTATTTGATTATCATTGTTTTATATGTGGTCATAATGGTTTGAGGAAGGTATAATTCATTTTGCAGGTCTCTTGGAGAGAGAGGAGCAAGAAGAGGATTGAAGAGAAAGCTTGGACCAACCCTCAGTTAGTCAGGTGTGGACCTTTCTCATCTCTGATCTTGCTTATATATGCTTGCTGAACATTGTGCATCTCTCTTTCAACCCCGGTATGTTGATGGCCTCTTAAACCCTAGCCATAGGATACTTTCCTGTACAACAGAACTGGCGACTCCGCTGGGGAGAGCCTTGTCTATTTGGGGTTTCTCTGTCTTTCTTTCAGTCTTTTGCATTGTTTCAGGTCCTTCTTGCCACTTAGGAACACCTTATAAGTCTGATAGCACACTCCCCCTGCCTTCCTAAGGCAGTTTTTGACCCTTTTTGGGAGTTTTTCCACCCATCTGCGACTTGCTTGACTGAACAGTCGCGTGTCTGGTTTGGTATACGCGACTTCCTATACTAGCAACCCGCGTATGATACACGAATTGTCAGTTATACAACTCGCAGATGCTTGTATACGCGACTTGCTGTATTAGCAACCCGCGTATGATACGCGACCTATTAGTAGTGCAACCCGTGGATGCCCCTAAAACAGTGTTTTTCCTCATTTTTTTGTGTTTCTTTCTACTGTTGTGGGATTGTTTGGTAGGTATTTTGGTGTCCTCTGCAGGTTCATGACTCCAGGGAGTTAGTGTCATCCCTTTGGTTGTTCTTTATCTATGTGGTAAGCCTTTTTATAGCATTAGGGTTTGTTGTTTGCTCTTTCCCCCACCTCCTTTGCTTGGTATGATTTTTGGCTTATGTTTTTGGTCAGCCTCTGTTAGTGATCTTTGTTTGATTTCAAAATCTTGTTGGTGTTGGTTTCCTTCTTCTTTTGTTGGTTAAATTCACCATGCCAAAGTAGTGGACTTGTCTCTTATGCAAGCCTTCCTTCCAAGTAGGGTTTATATTGACTTTAGGGCTTTCTAGAGTTTGTTTGGTGGTTGTATAGCAAAGATCCTTTTGCTTTGTTCTTATTATCTGCATACTTTGTTTTGTAGGTAGTTTTTCTTTTGCATTCATAAAAGAAAATTAAAAAGAACGTATACTTGTTTTTGTTGCTTCCCCCCCCCACCTCCTTCTTTGGCTTGACCTTGTTGGACAAGGTACTGAGCAGCCTTTGTTTGTAGGTTTAGATTGATACTTGGGACTTCTTGACCTTTGTTTATGTCAGTCTTTTTGCTCAGTCTCTTCATTCCAAAGTTGTTGGCTTGTTTACCTTTGTAAGCCTTCTTTTCAAGGGAGGTTGATATCCAACTTTAGGGAAACCTAGGGTTTGTTTGTGGGGGTGTAGAGTACTTGTCTATTTGCTTTGCTTACAGTACTTGCTTGCATTAGTTGATAGGCTGATTTTTCTTTTGCATTTATAAAAGAAAAAGACAAAAACACATGTTTGCTTTATATGCATGTAGATTAGGTTTTTAGTCTAGATTGCATAGCATATCATTGTTTTTGAAAAAATAAATATAAAAAAGAATTTGTTCTTTTGTGGTTTTCAAGTTTCTATTTGAAAAATAAAGAGAATAGTTTTTGCTTTTTTGCATTTCATTTCTCTTTGCTTAGTCATTTTGTTTCAACTTTGAGTCAAAACACCACATAAGTTTCATGCCATTTACCCTCTGACTAAAAACAACCCTTAAAATAAACGATATAATTTAAAATTTACTAGTAAGTTTTATTTTATAGGGTCATACACCAACTAGCTCAGGCTAGACTTGTGGATTAGGGAGTTTAAACTCCCCACAAGTGTTAAATTTCAGACGTAGTTGGCCTATCACTAGGTAAATCCTTTTCTACGTTGATTGTATCTGGGAAGCTCCTCTCAAACGGGAGTTAAGCACAAGGCCGCGTGGAGACTTGGACTGAGGAGATAACCCTCCGATTCCTTGTCAAAGCGTAGACCAGGGTTTTTATGCATCTGGGGATTCTGTCTTAGACAGGGTTTCGGGCTCAGCTACCCTGCCCATGCGTACGAATCAAGCTGACAACTGTGCCCCCAGACTGTCAATATAGTTAAGGTAGCATTTAGTCTCTTTGACATCTAGGGTTCATACATAGGAACACCGGAAGGCTATTTCTGGTTGACCTTGGACGGACTTGGAAGGTAACCCCGGTAGAAAGTGTGGGAGGGTGGTGGGTGATTCCTTCGTTTGTGCCTAAGAACATCTACAGGGATGCCAAGTAACTGTCTATCAGCTTTCTTCTGGAAAGTATATCTTATACCTGTTTGTCTGTCTGGCTTTAGGAATTTTTAGTGAGTGCTGTGTGGTTTGTCTGTACTTAGTGTGCCTTTAGGTGTGTGCTTTGTAATTTTGGTTTCCTATCAACCTCAGAATTTGTCTCCTAGTTTGAAACTATGGCTGACACCCCTTTGAACACCAACCAAGAGATCCCCATGATGGGAACTCCTTGTTCTATTCCTCTTACAAGGAATGTTGGTGTTCCTTTGATGGCCACCTTGAATCTATCTGGATTCACCCTAGGGCTACCGGTGTGGTTGTTTTCCACTCCAACTGTCCTGAATGCTCCTGATGCTTCTCAAGTAAGCTCCTTATATCAAGGGCATCAAAACAGTGCTTCCCCTTCACATGTAGTTGATTCTCCTCCTCCTTATACCTCATGCGGTGAAAGTACTGATACTAGTAACTGGCAGTGTAAAAGGAGTAAAAGAAGGAGGAATAGGAAGAAGGCACATAAGCAAGGGGGCACCCGTTCAACCTCTACAAGTCAAGTTGAACCTCACCACCCAGCCTCTGTGGTTCATGTTGGGGGCACCTATCCAACCTCTGTTGTTCATGTTGGATATAAG
>LPNX010663569.1:74184-145461 GCA_001517045.1 Pseudotsuga menziesii | reverse complement strand
ACCATCCAGCCTCTGTTGATCATGCTGGTGGGATCCTTCCAACCTTTCCAGGTCATGTCGGATCCAGTCACTCAGCCTCTGTGGTTCATGCTGAGGGCACCCGTTTAACCTCTGTTGTTCAAGTTGAACCTCCCCATCCAACCTCTGTTGTTCATGTTGGATCCATCCACCCAGCCTCTGTTGTTCATGCTGGGGGTACACACTCAACTGCTGTAAAGCATGTTGATCCTAACCATTCAAACTCTATTGTTCATGTTGGTGGTGCCCGTCCAACCTCTACAAGTCATGTTGGACCTAGTCTCTCAGCCTCTGCAAGTCATGCCGGGGGTAGTTTCTCAGCCTCTGTGGTTCATTCTGAAGACAATCCGTCAGCCACTGCGAGTCATGTTGACACTGTTGAAAAGACTACCCGTTCAAAACACAAGCCCAAGTTCCCTTGTAAGCTTTGTGAGGGAGATCACCTTATTTATAAATGCCCTTCTATCGCAGAGGTGCGAAGAGTTTGGATTCATGGTCATCCTGTTTTTGAACATTCCGAAGCTTTTCAACAACCAACCTCTCTTAGTCAGGTTGGACCCGGTCACCCAGCCCCTGTAGTTCATGCTGGGGGAAAAATCTCAACCTCTGTAGGTCATGTTGAGAGCAAAAAGTCATCCACTACTAGTCCTGTTGACACAGTTGAGAAAACTGGTCATTCGAAGTGCAAACTTAAGTTCCCTTGTATGCTATGCGAGGGAGATCATCTTACTCACCTATGCCCTGCTATCGCAGAGGCGCGGAGAGTGTGGTCCAAGACTCAATAATTTCCTTCTCCTGAACAACCTATAGTTTCTCAACAACCTACTCAACCTTTGGTTGATCAAGTGGTCGAACCAATCTCAGATTTGGTCGATCCCACTCTTCTTTCGGAGAGTGATCCTAATGTGATTGAACCAATGTCATCTTTGGTCAACCCCACTCTCCCTTCGAAGAGTGACTTTCATGAAGCGGTTGAATCAATTCCATTATCGATCAATTCCACTCTTCCTTTGGAGAGTGAAGTGTCTACTAGTCACATTTTCTTCACTGCTAGTTCAGAACTTACTAAACAAGGGGGCACTGAACTTGCTTCGGATCAACCCCCAACAAGCTCTCGGATTGCTTCCTTTGATTGGGATAGCCTATTTGAGCCATGCCTTCCTTCCGATGCACCTTTCCAGATAAAGGTCAAAGTTGAACCTTATACGATTGCTCGTTGTATTGTTGATGAAGGAGCCTCAGTTAGTATTTTGTCTGCTCGTGCTTGGCAAGGCATGGGATCTCCCAACCTTGTGTCGACTGCTAGTCAGTTACTGGCATTTGATAGAAGAAATTGTATAGCCTTGGGAATTCTTTCTCAAACACCTGTTACTTTGGGTGGGAAGACCGTCTTAGTTGACTTCATGGTGATAGAAGATCCCTTGGACTTCAATATGCTCCTTGGACGTGATTATGTCTATGCCATGCAAGCTGTGGTGTCAACATTCTTTCGTGTGATGTACTTTAATCATGGCGAAGAAATTGTCACTATCGATCAGTTGGATTTTCTTGATCCGTCTCCTGACCCAACTAGAGACCAAGTCTTTCCTTTGTTGATTCCCAGTGTTTCCGTAGACACTACCCCACCACAAGTGAACTATGTGGTCTCTTGTCCTTTGTGTTCAATTGCTACTGAGAAGCAACCTCTGTTTTCATGCTTACCTTATCGGGACTTGGTCCCAGCAATTGATCGGGTGAGTCATCCTATACAGACTGTAGAGCCTTCTCTCCACTCTGTTGATCCATTTGAAAGTTTAGATATGTGTCCTATCTCAGATGATCTTCTTCCTTCAGATGAAGTTTTCCTAGAGTCTTTGATACAGTCTGATCTTCTCTTGGATGTTGGTTCAGTTGTGACTAAGTCTAACCCTGATTTTCCTAGTAACCATGACCTTTCTTCTTATGTTGGTCTTGTTGAGGCTTTTGACTCTTCCTTCGAATAGCAAGTCAGTGATCCTGATGAGTTTGATTTTTCTTATGAATTTTTCAACTCCTGTGATATTGAGTTTGTTCCTATAGACTCTATGTCCCTTGTTGATTTTGGCTCTCCTTCTGAGGTTGATCTTATTGATTATAAACCCTCAAGCCTTGGTTTTATAGAATCTTCTTCGGTCGATTCTGCCTGGACTTTACCGTTTATAGAAGATAGCAAAGTCACATGTGTTTCTTCCAAAGTGACCAGCATCGGATCATTTCTTCTGAATATGATTCTAATGTTGTTGTTTCTTAGAGACAGGATTTTTAGTTGGATTCACAACTGTTTACTGGCCTTGTCTTGTTGTTCAAGCTGTAACTGCATTTGCATGTGCCCTGTTCGTGCTTATGAGCCTGATGCCAGCTTCCACTCTTTTAGCTCATTGTATAAGCCCTCATCTTTGATCTCATCGTCGCTAAGCCTTGTATCATTTTGCATTTGCAACTTGACACCCTTTACCTTGAGGAGACGTTCCCCAAGTGTCCTTATCTTGCTCGCTTTCCTTGCATTATGCATAGGTTTGTTCCTTGCGCTTGGAACTAGTTTTGCCTATCTATGACACTCGTCTCCTCGCATTTAGAGCATTCTTTCAGCTCTCCTTCGAGCTCGTTAAAAGCTGTAAGGAGGCCACGAGTTGACTTTTCCGGACTCGTTAAAACTTCACGAGAAATATTTTGAGTTTATTTAGGCCCAAGTCTGACTCCCCAAAATAGACTTGACTGCCGAGTAAACTTGTCCATTCAGGCTCGTTAAGAATATGTGAATGGGCATCCACATTGGTGGTAGGTTATCTCTTTCTCGGACCATGTGGAATAATACGAGAAAGGAGCACTCTCTTTTCTACTGAATTGAGAAGAGTATTCTCAGGCATAGGTTTTACACTTTTCCAGACCTGAGGGACTAAACTTACAGAAAAGGAACCCTAGGTATGAGCTTAGTTTTCTCTTTTTCGTGCTCTGGACCAAACCATGAAAAAGATTTTGAGTGTACTTTATGTCTTTGTCATGCTCGTTAAACCCTAAAGAACAAAGCATCGAGTTTGTTGTTGTAAGCCCCATTTCTCGTAATCAAATGGATCTTTCCAAGTGATCTTTCCTTCCTTCACACTTGTAAAACTCAGGCTATATGCTGCTTTTGAAGGAGCGTTGGGTAGGTGGTAATTTAACCTTTTTCGGACCTTCCTGACTAAGTACGAAAAAGGTGCGCCTTTTCTTCTTTGGAAGTTAAGAGAGTTCTTCTTTGGTTTGTTTTATACTTTTTCGGCCTCAAGAGACTAAATTGTACGAAAAAGGACCCCCCCTAGAGTCTTCAGACTCTCTAAACTATGAAAACACCGTCGAGCATATACTAGTTCGGGGTCGTAAAATCCACGTATCAGTGCTTTATCATTCTTCTTTATTTTCTTCGAGCTTGCCAAAAATGAAGATGGTCCCGAGTTTGCTTTCTTGGACTTGTTAAACCTTTACAAGAAAGAGGGGAAGGGAAGTTCATTCACATGTTTTTTACATCATGGAAGCAAGTTTTGTTTCCTTGAACAACGCACCAGTTTTGAGTCTATCAAACAGTTAGGTCCTAGTATTTTGACCTTATCCTGATTCAGAGTTTCTTGCTCCTCCAGTTGGTCTCTTTTCCAATTATATGGGGAATCTGTCAATGTCTCCTACATTGTAGATTTTTTTCGTTGGTCCTATTTCGTGTCAAAAGCTGCCTAAGTCACTTTTGTGTCGTGCTCACTGTTCAAGGATTAAACCTTTGTCGGCCATTTCTGTAGTTGCCTTGACCTTTTGTGTCGGCCATTCCCTGGTATCAGTTCATTACATCATGTCTTCAGAGTCCTTGTCGTGAAATTCAGTACCAATTCCAGATCCAATTAGTCTTTGACTTGCCTCGTGTTGGATGATGAAGGATGCCTTAATGCCTTCCTTCCAACGGATCTCTTCCTATCGACTGCAACACATCTTGCTCTGGGAATGAGATTTAGAGTTTTATGACAGTACCTTGGGGATTGTTGTCATTAGTGATAATTTCCCTCGCTATTGGGTAGTGGGAATACCTTAATGTCTCCTACTCAATGGATTCTTCAAGTGTTCGACTTCAAGTCCTTGTAATCACACTTGTTAGAATGTACTAGGTACCTTGGGGACCATTTTCATTAATGGTGGTTTCCCTCGCGTTTGTTAACGGTTTTCATTATTGACCGGTAATCAAATGGCTTCCTCCTTGGAGCGAGAGGAGCAAGAAGAGGATTGAAGAGAAAGCTTGGACCAGCCTTCAATTAGTCAGGTGTGGACCTTTCTCATCTCTGATCTTGCTTATATATGCTTGCTGAACATTGTGCATCTCTCTTTCAACCCCAGTATGTTGATGGCCTCTTAAACCCTAGCCATAGGATACTTTCTTGTACAACACGTGTAAATGTGTGTTTCAATGCTTCTGAAATGATAAATACCAGTTTTAGCTTTATTGATGAAAATGTTGCTGATAAGTTGGTGTATACTCATACTCTGTTTCGGAATGACTATGACTTGCATTTGGTGATAATGTTTGATCAAATGGTGTAATATTGCTTTTAAAGAGTTACTAGGATGTTGTATGGTTCTTTGTTAAAGGAAGTATAGGGGACCCCTAGTAGGGAATCCAATCTTCTCTTTTGGGTTTAGCCCTTTTCCTATTTAGTGAAGCCCTTGTGTAATACCTTAACTCCTAAGGGAGGGTAAGACTATGAAGGAGAAATTGGCTGCTGAAGTTATTAGGAATTGGCCACTGTACACCACCAGAAAATACTTAAGCCTGAGATTGTCTAAGTAAATCATTCGTCTTAAGCCATGAGTCCATTAAGGGTTGGAAACTCCTTAGTCTTGCTAAGAAAACACAGAGAAGTTAGGTGAAAAACCTTGGGCCGAAAGACCTGCGGAAGCCTAACAATGTATAAATAATTCAAGTGCTTTCGCAAGCCACAATCCGCAGTCTATGTTGTGGGAGCAGAAAGTAGAATAAAATTTATAAGGAACATGAAGTGTTTCCACAACCCGCAATCCGCATTGCGAAAGCAGAAACAAGGTAAAAAGTATTAATAAAGTGGGCTTGTTCCACAATCTGCATTGTAGAATTGGAAAGTGGAGTAAAAGTTATAAGGAATGGGAGCGTTTCCGCAACCCTCAATCCACATTGCGGAAGCAAAAACTAGGGTTAAAAACATAATTAAGATAAGGACTTTCTGCAACCCGCAATATGCATTGTAGAAAGCGGAAAGTGGAAGTCAAAATATAAAGGAATCAAGTTTTTTCGCAATCTACATTGCGGAAATCGAAAAGCAGAGGATAAATTTAGAAAAATGTGAGTGTTCCGCAACTCGCAACGCGCATTGCAGAATGCGGAAAGGAAAAATTGTGGAAATGTAAAGGTTTCCGCAATTTGCAATCCACATTGTGGAATACAGAAAGCGGAAAGGGGAACGATTAAAATGTAATGAATATAGGGACTTCTGCAATCCACAATCTGCAATCTGCATTGTGGAAGACATAAAGTGGAATGGGGAATAATTAAAATGTACTGAATATAGGGACTTCCGCAATCCATAATCCGCATTGCGGAATGCGGAAAGAAGAAAGTGGAAGAGGAAATATCAAGAAAATATGGGGTTACCGCAATCCGCAATCTGCATTGCGGAATGCAAAAAAAGGAAGGTGGAAAGAAAAATATAAAGGAAATATGAGGTAACCACAATCCGCATTGCAGAAGAGGAAATGCAGAAGGGTAAGATCTTAAAAGAATGAAGCAAGTTTCACAACCCGCAATTCGCATTGTGAAAGAGGAGTTGCAGAAATAAGTTTTATTTGCAGAAAGGACCTTTTATTTACTGAAAGACTGTTGCAGAATCAATTAAGCTTAGGAATGAAGGTTAGAGGAAGATTTATGGCCCATGTCTTATGTAAAATATATATTTTTCTTTTAAATGCATTTTAGCAGGTTATTTGGCCATGTTTCAAACATTTTAGAACATCAAAGCCTTCATCAAGGATGATGATTGCACCTTTTTGAAGTCCCATGATATAATCAGTTCATTTAGTCCCCATAATACCACTAAGACCCATTTGTTGAGTTGTTAATCAACCATGAGGAAAAATGACATAGGTCGACAACTTTGAAATATGGTTCAGACCATAGTATCCATTTGAATGGAGGAAGAAAATAATTTCACCCAAAAGCTTATACTTTAGCGAACCCATAATAATAGGGTCTTCCCCAACACGAATGGATCAATTGTTTCCAGGGGCCCAAGCAAGCCAGTTCCTACACAACTCAAAAGAGTTGATAAGGCCTAGCCAAAAGTTTGAAACTCCTTTATGTGGTTTTTTACTACTTCAAATCCATTCCACTAAAGAAAGCATCTTGAAATATTTTGCTTGTAACACTTTAGTCCACAAGCTTTCACCAAAGATATCCAACTAAAGATTCCTTGCCCTTAATGCTAATGAGAACTTAAACAACTTTTTCAAATCCCACCCCCTTTTTATTTTGTACTAGCTATAACTTCCCATTTTACTATGTGGTATTTGTTCTTTTCATGATTACTCGACCAGATAAAATCATTTTTTTTCATTTAAAATGGATCTCTGAACTTTATTGAGAGAAAGCCAATAGACCACAAGGTTTTTTAATACCGATTTTTCCGAAATCATCCGCCCAACGAGAGATAACTAGCGTGAACACCAATGTTTTATTCTTTTATCAAATATTTTCAATAGCCATAACCAATCACTTGCTTTATAACCATTTGGCTTGATATAGTAGCAAAGATATCTAGTTCCATAGCATAATGGAAACACCCATACCTGGAAGAGAACATTGATCTCTGAAATATCTGCTAAACTTGCTCCATTCTCCAAGAGCATTGATTTTTGAAAGTTTCCATTTATTTTACCTTCATAAATTTATTATTTTATCAATCTACTAAGACCATCAATAACAAGTATGAAATGTAAAGGAGATAGGGGACAACCCTGTAGCAGCCCCTAGAAGCTGTGAAAAAATCTGTAGGGCTTCCATTTACAAGGACAACATAATAAACTGACGATACAAAACTCATAATTCATTTCATGACCCTATAAGGAGGTCCAATTTGGATTAGAATTAACCTGAGGAAGCCCCATTGAGCATAGTCATACGCTTTATGTAAATTCAGTTGAAGAAGAAAGGCTTTCTGGTTCCTTTTTTTATGCTATGAAATGCTTCTTGAGCCACACCAATTGCTTGCAAGATCTTCCTTTTCTCCAGAAAACCGAACTGTTCAGGAGAGGTGCATCTAGAGAGGATAGGCTTGAGCCTACATGCAATAACCTTTGCTATTAGTTTATAAACAAAGTTGTAGAGCGACATGGGACAAAAATACCCCAAATCCTCAGGCGAGGGTATTTTTGGAATCAAATCTATAAACGTGGAGTTTAGAGCTCCAGAAATTTCTCCATTAATTCTTGATTCCTCCATTGCATTAAGCAAATCCCGACCCATAAAATCCAAATAATCCAGGAAAAGTTTCATGGTCCAACCATCCAGACTAGGACTTTTCGATCTCATTGAGGACAATAAAGTGTCTTTTAGTTCAACCATCAATACAGGAAGATCTCATCACTTTCACCTCACAGAAAAATCTAGGGTATTCTTTTACCACTTGAATATGATCTCTACTTGATATGATACCTCCTTTTTTTTGTATATCAAAGGACTAATCTATTGAAGTAAGGAGATAGAGTTACAAAAAATATTACAGATCATGGAAACAGACCTGCCCAGCATAACTGGCAGGTTGAACCAATCAGGATTGCAACCACAAACCCTCCCTCCAAGAGGGAAAACAGGTCCAAAAAGATGGTGCTTGACCTTCCCTATTAAAGGGAAAACATGCCCCAAAAAGCTTAACATTAAATTGAGAACCATAGTAAACTGAAAAAATAGATAGATCAAGTTCGGTCCAGGTACACCCGTGTTGTTTTGAGATTTACTAGAAATAAAAACAAAGCAGAGAACCTGACTAAGGTTTGATGTATGGTTCCTCATCAATGGGGCAACCAAAGCCAAAGGGTGGTGGAATAGAGCCGTCGTCTCCAGATTTCGATGTGTCCTCACTTGGCGAGCTGGAGTCTTCACTGTTGTTAGAGACATCCTCGTCCTCATCCTCTTCACCTACAGGAGGTTTCTTTACGGGCAGGGGGGAAGTCTTTTTTGCAAGGGCGGGCATGGGGGCACTTTTCCTCATTGACAGGTATTTTATACGGCCCAGAGTGGGGGGGTTTCATAATCCATGGGAATGGAAGGGGAGGGGGTGGAGGAAGTCGGGGTGGAGATTGAAGCAGGGGCGACCAAGGAGTCAACCAAAGAGGGATGAGGGGGTTGAGGGGGAGGAGGAGGGACGTGAGGGACATTGGGCATCGAGGGAGTGATGGGAGCCGGATGAGCAGGAACAACTGGTTGAACCAAAACCAGTGGCTGAGAATTAAAATGAAGGATGAGCCTAATAAGCATATTTTTGATTACCCAATAATGTCGAGGCTGGTTCACTGAGCGCCCTGCAACATTTACGACCCCTGTAAGTTCATCCTCCTAATCGTTCACAATTTGGCGAACGTGATCGGGAATTTCATCGTCATAACCTTCTCCACTCGCGAGGGCAGTGAGCAGAATAGGGTGCTCATTCGTTGCTCCTCTCCTGGCATGGGCTCTGCGCGGAACACCTCTCTACCTTCACGACATTTTTGGGACCCAGAGAAAAGAGTGCAGAAGAGCCAAGAAGAAGAGCGGCTAAGTAGAGAGCCAAGAGTCAGCGTAAAGGAGCGAAGAGATGGGATTGTGAGTTGCAGAGCCAAGAGCCAAATGTACAGGAGTGTGCAGAGCGTGGAGTAGAAGGTGAACCCAGGGAAAATGAGCCGAAGAGCACCCCCACCGATGCTTAAACCTGTTGGCGCGTACTTCCACGATCCAGGGTGGCGAAATAACTCCGAATAGCTGCGGGATTATGGCGTTGTCTAGTCCGTGGTCCTTAAGATAGCCACGTACCCTCTCGAGTTTAATGGCCACAGGCATTGGGGAGTGTGGGGGTGTGGTGTCCTATTGACACCATGTCCGTCCCGCTTGTGCTAGCCAAGTGGGTTCCGAGGTCACCTGGGAGGCCCATCTCGTTGGTGCCTCCCACATGTAATTCCATGTTACCCGCATCCGGGTATGATACCTCCTTCTTTGAAATGCGACTCAAAATGTGAAAAAACCAACAGTTTGAGCTCCCCTTTCTCATAAATCTGATGACCCTCTTTGTTTTTTAGATCCCAAATGGATTTTATATTTCTCTGGTGTTCAACAAACTTATGGAAGAACTTCGGTTTTTTATCACCTGCCTCCAACCAAGTAATCATGCTTTTCAGGTGATTTTTCCATCAGATATCCTCAATATGCTTAATTTCTCTTGTTCAAGACGAATCAGAGAAGCCAACTCCGACTATAAAAAAATCCCTCTTCCATCCTTTGCGTTTATAGAGTTGATTTGTTCTTCAATAAAACAAAGCTCCTATTTTGCCAAATCCGATCTATTTTTTTCCCATTTAATCACCTTAGTTACAATGAGTTAAAAGGTAGGTGAGTATTATAGCAAATATTTTAAAATTATACTTATATTTTATGAGAGAGTTATTTTACTCTTTAACTTTCTTAGTCTCACAAACATGACAAATTTGTTTATCTCACCACATTTTAAATATAATTATATTTTTTATATATCTATAATAAGTTTAAGTGATAGATAATAATAAAAATATGTGTTTGATAATAAATTCGTAGGATTAATGAAGTGTAAAACTATATATATAAAACAAAGTAAAATTAACAATATTTTTGTAAATATAAAAACTAAATAATAATTAATTAATCATAAATAAAATTTAAAAATACTTTGCCTCATTTGCCTGAATTTATAATTATTTTAAGAATATGAAAACCACAAATAATAAACAACCATTCATACTAATCTCAATTTATCGTATTTTCTTTCATCTCCTCTAAACGGAAAGGAAGGAAATTTTGTTGTTTACCACTTTTCCTCTCAAACGGGAGAGTCCTCCTTTAAGACGTCAATAACTTGATAAGATCTCATTAAATTTCAATGTCATGCGAAAGTCTAAAGTTATACTTTAACCATTATAATAATGTCAAAGTGTTCATTTTAACACGTCAATAACTTGATATGAATGCATTAAATTTCAATGATACGAGGAGGTGTAAAGTTTTTTTGTTTGTTGGTAAAGTGGTGGAACTTCTTGACTAGCAGGGTTGCTATTGGCTAAGTAACCACGAACCAGGGGCATCTAAGCCGTTAAAATCACCTGGGGATCGCACCCGGTCTGGATCGCACCAACCCTTATGGTTGGAATTTTTGGTATCCGACGGGATTAAAACTGGCAACCTTTCAGCTTAGGGGGTGTCTTAACCATACCCCGCCACCAACTGTTCTACATCTCACGGATTAGGAGGTGTAAAGTTGATACTTTAGACAATCATAATTATGTCTAGTATTCCTTTTATTGAGTTTGCTTTCTTTTGGAAACTTGAGGATGAGAAAATGAAAAAAAAAGTGTTTTAAAAATTAAAAAAAATTGATGCACAAATTAGTATATTTTAAAAATAAAATTAGTCTTAAGAGTGAGTGCAAGTGGTTATGAATTAAATGTGAGATTTTTTTTAAGTTGGAAAGTTAATGAATTTGATTCTTATTATCCTTTAAGGTTAGGTTTTGTATATGAACTAGTTTACTATTTATGAATTATAGGAGAAATTATTTCTTAAATATATAAATATATTAGAAATAAATTAAAGTATAATAAATTAATATATTAATTAAATATATTTTTATTGTTATAAATTTAAAAATATAATAAATATTATTATATTGTTTAAACATGTACAAATTCTTTATTAAAGGAAACAAATATTTATATAAATAAAAATAATAAGCAAGATAAGCTTTTACACCTCTTTAAAATGGATCTTAAGAAATTTTAAAGACAAATTCTAGCTCGCAAAACTAAAGAGAATAGTATGATTGTATTAAAGCGCGTAACCTAAAAGTTCAACGATTTTACTCATAGATGACATATTTTTCCACGCATGAATTCTACAGAATTCGGGAATAAGTCTTTAAAATCTCATAGAACAGTGTTAAACTTGCATAACCTGGGTGCCCCTAGGGGTTCTTAGGGCATTGAATCATCTATGCATTCAAAAAAATGATTTGAAGAACACAAAATTGAGATTTATTGGAAAAAAAAACACCACATTTCAGCCAAAAACACTCGGACATGCGAAGTAGTCAAATGTTTAGACTTCTTTGTATTAAAGGGATGGAATTCATATCCTAAGAAGCTTTATGAACCAAATGATACTATGGACAACATTCAAGTCCTTTGTATCCAAGATGGAGTTTTTTCTTTAGACGATATAGATTTTGGGATTAAGTGCCTCGCAAATGGGAAAGCTATGGACATCTAAGGATACCAAGTTAAAATCCTAAAAATTGGGGGGGCTATCCTCATCCCTCGCATCCATAAGCTCTTCAATCTAACGGTCATTCAAAGCTTCTCTAAATCTTGGACTTGGGGCCTTGTTGTACCCATTTTTAAAAGTGGCAATAAAAATAACCCCTCTAATTATGGGACCATTATGATTAGCCCTCGCTTAGCTAAGTTACATGGTATTATTTTGGAAAATAAGATCAACATATGGCTAGAAATCTAAGGTAAAACAACTAAAGGGTAACTCGGTTTTAGAAGGTATCGTTCCACCATGTACCACCTCATTGCTCTAAGGATCATTGTAGAGGAATGTCGCACTAATATGCTCAATCTTCTTTGCTGCTTTGTGGACATCATGAAAGCTTTTGATACAATTCCTAGAAATAACTCGTGGAAAATATTTAAAGAGTTAAAGGTCCCTTTCGAGTCGAGAGTCGTTGCAATAAGGTTGTACAAGGATGTCATTGGCAAGTTTAAGAACACCGAGGATTGGTCAAAAGATATTAATTGCAATATAGGAGTTAAGCGAGGTTACCCCCTTTGCCCTGTCATTTTTTCCATATAAATTGATAAGTTATAAGGTTGTTTAATAGAGGTAAGTTTCACTATCATGACATTAGAAGGAATTGTCCTCATCCTCCTTTATGTTGATGATATTGTTCTTCTAGCATGATGTTTGTCTAATCTAGATAAGCAATTAAAAATTCTTAGAGATTTATAATATGGTATGGGCATGACCATCAATACCGACAAAACCAAAGCTATGTTGATAAAAATCTAATAAGGCCACTTACACCCATTTTTGTGTGATAATATCAACTTGGAGTAAGTGAATTCCTACAAATATATTGGGATTGATATGCATCACAAGCTTAATTGGAACCGCAACATCGAGAAAAGGATGAATGGAGGGTGGAAAGTTTATTTTGGTCTTGAAAACAATTGTAAGTCGGTAAACCTTGTGAACTGAGATAAAAATAAATTCCTCTTTAAATCTCTCGTCTCTCTCATTCTCATGCATGGGTGTGAAGTTCGAGGATGTTGCCTCTCTAAAGACTCTTGGAGAAGGATTTAGCTAATCCAGAAGTGTTATATAACATACAATCTTAAAATTAAAAGCAACACATCATATCGCATTCTCGTGATTGATGTGGGTCTTTCCCCATTGAGAGCATAATTATGACTAGGTACCTAATGTACAAGAAAAAGTAAAATAACTTGCGAGACTAGACACTTCTGAAAATTACTTTAACTTCCAGTAAAATCACCTAAGGGTCAAGTGAGGTATGCAAAAAGATGTCGTGTCTTGGTTAAAAAAGCAGGGAATTGATGAAAATGTAGCTTTGCAAAATATGGGTGATATTAAAAATAATATTACTTTGAAGTTCGAAGAGAAGTTATCGTGTGATGAAAATTTAGAGGATAAAATAATATTAAGATATAATAATAATAATAATAATAATCGATTTTTTAGGGTCACCGCCAAGCGAGACACCAATTTGGTGTATGAGACCCCCTTGTTTGTGGGACAAGGGACTCCCATTTGCGTAGTGATTTAACTGCTAAAGTCTACAGAGGGGTACACACACTACCCTCTTTGTATTTGAACATGTGACCTCCTAAGAGGAAACACATGCTCTTAACCATTAGGCCCACTCATGCTGTACCATTAAAATGATGTCATTAGCCCTAATCTTGAAGATCAAAATTATCTTTTTTTGTTTTTGTTTTAACTAGCGTGGAGAATAAGATCAACATAGCTAAAATAAGAACGAACTCTCATGAGTTGCATATTGAAATAAGGCATTGGAAATTTCCTAAACCTCTATGGGATGAAAGGATATGTCATCTTTGTGAGATTTCCTCCTCTTAGATTGCCCTGCATACACCCACATAAGATCTCAATTTCCAAATTTTTGTTACAATACAAACCTACCCAACCTTCTATCTCATTGAAATTATGGTAATTTAAGGATGCTCCTATCCAAGATTTTTGAGCGCATACATAAAACTCTAAAGCAAATCAAGTAGTTTCTTACTTTTAAGATCTAATAAACCAAAATTGATATAAGTAGGTATTAATTATCATCACCACCATCGTGAATAATATAATTAATTATTATATTAACTTTTGAAATGTGTATACAATATATAATTATTTATGTTAAAAAATAAATTAAGAATGAACAATAATTTGTGATGTCATTTTCCTTATTTTCTCTACTTAATTACGATAATTTTATTTTTATTTTATATTTTAACTATAATTAAACATAGAAATAAAATTTTAGAAAATGTTCAATCCATTGTTTTTTAAATTATAAAATTTGTTGGCTTTAAAAGGTGTGTACTTTACGACATTTAGAGAAAAGTGGTCATGAATATTATAGAGTTGTTGTCATGTGGTTAACACGCTTGTCTTTCAACCATATTTACTGTGAGCTGATGCTTTACCTAAAACCACTCTGGGTGATATGGATGGCAAAATTTACCTTTCTATTTGGTCAGCTAGTATTTGTGAGCACACAGCTAGTATCTGTGAGCACACAGATACTATGTTATTTTCCAGATAAGTTTACTGGTTTCTTTTTGTTTATATGATCATTAAGCTTGTTTTCCGCTAGCTGATAGGCCTCTTCTAGAGATAGGGTGATCTTGTTTTGAAGTTTTTGCAGATCTGCTCAATTATGATGGTTTTTTTTGGCACTTTGGTGTCGGTCTCTGTGTATCTGCATGATCAATATTCGTTGATACAATTTTTATTATAATAAAAAGTTGTTATTTCATTCATGAAAAAAAACTTACGTTGTCATATGTCCACTTGAAAAAGTAAACTATAATACTTATCATAAATAATAATAATATATTATGGTATGTTATCTAAATATAGATACAATATATCTATACAATGTAATTTTTTATTATTATAAAATATAGCTATTTACACTGTGAAAAAAATGTAAATATAAAGATATAAATAAAAAATTATTAAATAAAAATACCATAAAATAAATATCTTATTCACACATAAATAATAATACAAATACTATCAATAAATATTTTATTCACACACAAATAAAAATAAAAATAGTATAGATATGATGTTTACATAAAGATATTGTTACTAAATGATTAAAAAATTATATCTATAAATGTAGATATGATGTTTACATAAAGATATTGTTACTAAATGATTAAAAAATTATATCTAAATTTTTTTGATGATACTTGAAAGTAAAATGGATTTACAATCATTTAATGAAAATAATTTTGTTATAATTTATCTTAAGATATCACTAAATCTAATGTTAACCATTGCAAAAATATCTCATGTAAATCAATTTTATCATGCGGGCTCCAAGGTCTAATATAAAACGATCGATTTGATCCAAATTCGATGGAAGAGATTTTTTTTCCATAGAAAAAAACGTAAACTTTATTTACATTCTTCAGATGAACAAAAAAGTCCATTCTCACAAGGTTTTTCAAGAACCGAGATAAGCCAAAAACTGTTCAAAAAGATCATAGTATTTGAGAATACATATAGATAAAAAATTCAAGCAAAGATAAATTCTTCAATTCACCACATCGTTCCAAAATGCTAAGGAAAACTGTATATTCAAAATCATCATAGGATTTATGTTCAGTCATCATATATGCAACAACATCAACGTCATAAAGACCAAAAAATATCATAAGTAGTCTCAAAAATCATCAACCAAATCTCCATAGAAACTTGTTATGTCTCCAGGCCCATTGAAAAAAAAAAAAAAAACTGAAAAGTTCCAATAATTCAGCAACTCAAAACTTTATAATGCCAGAGCCCTTCCAGAACCATCGCTCCATCATCACTCCATTCATAAAATCTGAAAAGTTTCAATAATTTCAGCAGCTCGAAACTCTTTAATATGCCAGTGCCCTTTTAGAACCATCGCTCCATCTTTTGCTAAAATATCTGCATGATAATTTCTTTCACGGTAGATATGCTTAAACTCCACCATCTCAAACATATCTGAAAGTCTATTTACTTCAAGGAGAACCTAAGATAGCTCTAAATTACTCATTTTGTACTTACCGGTGGCTCAATTGATGACTAACTGGGAGTCACCAAAAATATGGAATTTAGCTATATTATTCTTCCTAGCCAGTGTGAGAAGAAGCTTTAAAGCACAGAGTTCAGTAGAGTTGTTAGTACCAGCCCCTAATCCAGCTTTAAAAGTGAGATAATGTTCATAAAAAAGTATAACATACCTCCTGCTCCACAAACTTTTGGAACCCAGCTGCCGATCCATCAAAATAACCCCAAGGGTATGATTTATCTATAGATTCTACAAATACTGGTCTAATTTTCACCACAGAAATGTCTTGAGGATAAGACCTCAACATTCCTAGACTAAATGAGGCTATATGAGAATGCTTCATAATAAGGTCTTCAAAGCAGCACTGATTACTAGCTTTCCAAATAAACCACAAAACTATGATAGGTAAAGATCTTGTATGCTTAACCTCCATATTAAGGCACCAATTTTTCATGCATGCTTTCACATATTCCCTGCTCCAAAGATTACCGATTTTTAATTTGTCTTCAAGATCAAACCAAACACTCTTAGTCAAAGGTCAAAGCAAGGGTATCCATCTCATAGGCAGAATATAGGAGTCTATCAGATGAGGTGTATTTGGGGACTAATGAATGGAAGGTTGGGCCAGTGGATTCGTACTTTGGACTATGCATGACATTTACAGATGGAGGACGATCTACATAGGAGCCTATGGATCCTTTGTTCGATCTTGATGGATCACCTGTACCAACTACATGTATTCAGTGTAGGGGAGATTTGTGGTGAGGAATGTAGCTCTAGATCGATCCTTAAGCGGAAAGAGAAGTGCATTGAGAAGAAAGGTAAGTTGGTATATCTAGGAGTGAAGATATTGTGATGAATGAGGTGGTGGAAACTGGGGATATGACTCGAGTGGAAATATTTGTTGGATGCATAACTAGAGAGAGGAGTTAGTGGTGGGTTATAGATATTTGGGGAGCTCTACTAGGGTGTGATCCTATTTCCTACGTTCTCCCACAAGGATGGATTACATTTTGGTTCAATTTGGCTTTGAATGCGTCAAAATATTCATGGTGATGGGATTCTTGTGCTCTATATTTGAAAAGATGGAATCCATCGTTTGATGCGAGGGTGGAAAGGAATGAACTGATACCCATATGTGTAAAGATGTTGAATTTGCCTCTTGAATACCAGTCCCTAGACGTATTTTAGGTTATTGTCAATTAATTGGGAAGGTATGTGGAAGTAAACTGGTCCTATAAGGATTCAAAGGTGATATGTGTGGCTCGGGTATTGGTTATTATGGATTTGAGGGATGGACTTGCGGATATGATTGATCTGATCCCGCTTCATTTTGTTATCTCCTAGTAAGAATATGCTTCCTGGATTTTGTCATTCAAAGGGTTGGATTACTAGCGAAGAGGGAGAAGTGGGAGGAAAGTGGTTGGGACCATTAAGATACAAATCAAGAAATCTCTCCACCTATAGTTTAGGGGATGGTCAGTGATTGTACAAGATTAGTGATCCTTCGAATAAAACTCTCTATGCAATAGCTGGCAATGGGTTGAACTCTCCTTTAGGCCTAGAGTAGGAGGATTATCAATATAACCTTAGACCTCATAAAGGGTTCAGAAGGTTGTTGGTATGGGAGGACTGAGAGGGTTAGGGTTGAATGATGGAGGATCCAAAATGGGTAGAGGTTGCAAGTCTTACCTACAAGTAGCTGAAGAGCAATTGAGGAGGGATATGGTAGCTATAATTTAAAATTCCATTGACGAGGCACTTAGAGTAGAGGAGGCCTAGGATAGGGTTACAATATGATATGTCTATCATTAAATTGCAGAGGGTTGGATATCCCTTTGAAGAAGCTGGTGGTTTGAAGGCTAGTTGAACGTTTGAACCTATATTAGACATAATTTTTATGCAAGAGACAATGTTTGAAGGTGGAAAGATAGTGAAAGAATTGAACATAATACTACGGGGTTAGGAATTATGTTATGTCGATGCTGGGGGTTGTCTTAGGGGGTTGGTTTTAGGGTTGTGAATTCAGAGTATGAAATGCATAATTTATTGGGCATTCGATTCGTGGATAGGGATGACCAAAGTTTCCCATGATTTGGGATTGGAGTTCTTCCTCCTATTACGTCATAAACTTGTATTGGAAGAAATTGTTCTCTAAAGAGATTATAAGGCACTAGAATCTTATACAGGGAGGAGATTTAAACTTCTCATTGGTTCATTCAAAGGTTTGGGGACCATCTACGCAATAGGACTGTCTATTGGATTTTATTATGTGAAAGCTAGAGGATAGCAGTATGCTAAATGTAGCGCAAGTTAAGTTAAAACCCACTTGGATTAATACCAACATAGATCCATCTTAAATTGGGATCTACCAATCATCGAGAAGGATCCAATTTTTTTAATTATAAATATTTTATCTTAATATTTTTACATGTTTAGAAAAATTTACACGTAATATTGGGTGGATTTATATTTGTTTTTTTTGTTTTTCTTTATAAGCCGACACAGATTTTTTAATTATTTTTTCTTTTGGTTTTAATTATTTATTTTATGAGTTGGTGTGAATTTATTTTTTTAACTAATTATTTTTTGTAGTGTTACATTACATATGTGACAAGATCTTCCCCATATTGGGATATAATGCACCTTGTTAAGTCTCGATGCAAAGAGGGTTGGTACTAATCGTATTGCGAAGTGATTGGATTGGTTTATGGTAAATGAGGGTTTGATGGAATTTCCTATCAAGATTCATCAGCGGGTCAACGTGGTAGGTGACTCCATTCATGTTTATATGGTGTTGGAAATGGCAGGAGCAAGTACAAAACTATCCAACTCATTTAAATTCAATAAAAAATGGTTAAAATAAGAGGATTTTGTCCAGTTAATGAAGACCACATGGGATCCCTATGATGGTACCTCACGGGAATCAGTTCGGTTTGAAATAAATTGAAGAAGGCAAAATAAGTTTTTATTAAATGGGCTAGTAAAACAAAAAACCAAGAGGGAAAATACTTAAAAGAAACAAAGGCAAGTTTAGGAGAACTGTTTGAGGGGGATGAAAATACAAAATTATTTGACTGGTATGAAAACAATTGAAAAAATATAAATACAATCTAGAAAATCAGGAATGCAGAGGGTGTAGATATCGACAGATTTGAGGACATGGTCAAAGTTGGGGTAAAACACTTCGAAAACCTCTTCAAAGTGGATGATAAGATTACAATTGCAGAGGTGGTAAGTATCTCAAATAACCTTCCTAAATTTGTTAATGACAAAGATAATCAATTTATAATGGAGGAGGTGACATTAAATGAGTTGGAGGAGGTATTACATAGTTTTAAAAAGGACAAAAGTCATGGGCCTGATGTCACACCAATGGATTTATTTATGGGTTAAATGAGACTATAGAAGAGAACCGGTTAAGGGTGTTGGAAGATTCTATAAAGAACGGAAGGGTTTTAGCATATTTTAAATTACATTTCATTGCAAATTATTCCCAAATCTAGTAATCTTTAATCATTTGAAGAATTTAGTCCAATATCACTTTGTAACTTCATTTACAAGATAGTGGCAAAAAATATTGCAAGGAGAGTCAAGCACTTGTTATCTAGGAATATATCTAGAGAACAATTTTGGTTTTTGTCTGGCATAAAGATACATGAGGCAATAAGAGTTGCTCAATAAGGATTACACTCGATTAGAAGTAAAAAACTGAAGGTTGTTGTGGTAAAAATTGATATTTCAAAGGCATATGACCATGTTAGTTGGACATACTTGTGAATGATACTAATGCAAGCGGGATTTTTTGTGCCATTCATTAACTGGATTATGGGATGTTTGACATCTATTAATTTTAAGTTTTGATAAATGACACTACTTCAGGTTTGTTTATGCTAGACCAAGAATTAAGGTAAGGGTGCCCAATTTCCTCGTTATTATTTATTATAGTGGCGAACGGATTGAGTAGAGCTATTTTGGATAACAAAAGGATGGGAAACTTCAAAGGAGTGCACATAGGGAGTAAGTTCTGGCTCTCACATTTGTTGTTCATTGTCGTCATTCTTTTCTTTTTGAAGGGTTGGGGAAGGGTGTGGGGAAGATCTCTAAGATGCTAGAGACCTACTGTGTTGCATTAGGGATGGTGATCAATAAGGGGAAATCCTGTATATCCAAGGAAGGTTTAGACGAGGAAGAGAAGAGCTTCTTTATGTAGAACACTAGTACAAAATGAGGAATTAGCTACTACGTGACTAAAAATTATAGTCCCCACAGGTTTTTAAAGTGATTTACTACTAAATATGAGCAATTTTGATTGACCCAACTATAAACGACTAAAATTAACGACTAATTTAGTCACCAGTTAAAAAATATGACTAGATAATAAGTGACCGAGTTAAAAGCGACTAATTTAGTCACGACATAAAAAATGACTAGATAGAAGAATATGAATTAGTCATTTATGTTAGTCATTTTTAATTGTGTCATGGAAAATTGTAATTGTGACAATCAAGTGTAAATTTTGCACCAGACGTCACCACCCACCTGATTTACGATGTGCACAACTCTTCTCGGCCAATGTCCTCGATCCAAGTTTATTATATATACTACTATAACAAAAAATACCATTAAAACAAATATTATATAATAATAAAACAAATATTATATTTATATAAAATAGAAATTATTATATTTATATAAAACACAAATTAATTAAATTTATATTAATCCTAATTTATAAAACCAAAGCCATTGATTCTCTATATGTTTGGCTAAAGGAGGAGCAAAATGAAACCCTTAATCATTGTTGAGTGATGTCGAAGATTCATCAATAACATGGAGTTCTTGCTCTCAACTCAAAAGATAATCCTATCAAGATTCGCAAGTGTTTGGAGGACATGTAATGCTGAGTTTGACACACTAAATAAAATTTTAATGCAAATGTAAATGTTCTTCTTCTATTGAGTCTATAGAGGCATAATGTCTATAAAATGAAATCCATGCATTATAATAGAGGGGGAAATTCTATGAGAGGAAATGCCCTTTATGCTTCCTAAAGAAAAAATGGTTGTATTGTTGGAATGAAATTGTCCTTGTTATTTTCCTATTCATTTTCCTTTTTATGTTGACTACAAGTTTCATCTTTTTCATTAAATGATGTCTTATGGTGCATCATGATTTGTCCATGTAAGTTTGGTAGGTGCATTGAATACATATATTAGTATAAGACTTCAATGTTTAGGTTAGTTAAGTGAGATGTTAGACGTTGTTAATTGTTTATGCTAGTTGCTTAGTATATATGTGCATAAAATACATAGATTGTCACTATGGTCACATTATGAGATTTAGCAGTTAGGGGATTTTAGGGGTTAGGGGGTTACATTTAGGTGGATTAGAGGCTTAGGGGTATAGGGGATTAGGGTTTAAGGGATTTTGGGTGAGGCGATTTAAGGGTTTATGGGGTTAGGGGATTTGGGATTAGGGGTTTGGATATGATTCCTTTTATGATATTTATTTATGGTCGTACGCCCTTTTTCTCCTCATTTGTATTTTTTCATTTTTGATACTATGTCTGGAGGGAACAAGGAAAATGAACAAGCATTGTATGTAGAGACCCTTAACAAAGAAAATGAACAAGCGTTGTAGAGACGCTTGACATTATTAATTTATTTTGCACACTTTGGGATTGATTTTGTATTATTATGTGATGTACATATTATGCTTTATAGATAATATATGTCAAACATTTTACGTTTAAAGGAAGTGTGACCCATTTTTTGTTGAACTAGTGGAGTTATTTTTATTAGATACGACACATAGTTTTAGTTAGGTTGATATTAGCTTATATACAAGGGATATATATATATATATATATATATATATATATATATATATAGCCATAAAACATGGAATAATAACATGCATATACTGTGTGTTTTTCTTGTTTTGTAGCTTCAAACATAGCTCATTTGTGGAAATATGGGTGATTAATTGAGTTTCATTTACTTAAAGGAGGAGGGAGATACCTTGGTTTAGCCATGGAAACATACTAGAGATTATACTACAAGCCTTCAATACAAGGCCATGTTCTTGAATGAGGACTAAGAAGTAGAGCAAGTGGTGTATTCCTTTGTGAAAAACCACTACTCCTCTAAAAACCAAATTGTTGCAGTGGATGGAACTATATAACAAGGTGTTGACTTAGGGTATATTCAAGAAGATATCTTGGCATGGAGCACATTTATAAGGTTTATCTAAATTATTGGAGGCATATCTTTGAATTTTGTTGTTGTTGTTGTTACCTAGTCATTTTTTCCTTATAAAACCAAATACCTTAAAATATGAAAGTAATCACAAGTTGAAATTAATATTATTTAATATTTATATATATTATTTATATTATTAAAAATACTTAAAATCATAATATTCCTTAAAATCATTTTACCGCTCAACACTAATATGTCTATACCAATGGTGATTCCAGGGTTTTTATGCAATGAAGAGGGAGATAGTGTCAGTGAATTTACAGGGCAGAATGAATCAGAGAATTTACAGGGAAGGGCAAGAACAGGCGAGGGCCATGGCCACTGAGAATAGAACCATTGCCCCATTATACGAATCACAACCCTATCCTACGGTACACTTAGGATAAGAAGACTGAATTTAGAAGTAATCTGTTTGGATGTAATTGATGCTTGAAGACACATAGAGTAAATGGAATTGGAATTCAGGCAATTCTAAACATGGTGAGGAGATTGATGTCAATGAAATTAAAATTGTCAAGTATTTGTATTGAGCTTCACGTTGAGTCTCCACTACTTGGTGATGATATTGGTGTAGGTGGACAGAAGTTGAAACTGTCAAATAGTTGTATTGAGCTTCACATTGAGTCTCCACTGCCTCTAGAACGACATCAATGTTTATACCTTCAGGTTTGTTTCCTTCTATGTTTTTTTGGATTACCTATCGTGTTTTTTTTTATTCATGTTTTTTTTGTTGCTGTGGATGTGGTGAAGATGAAATGGCTCAAATCTCCTTGCATGCGTGAAGCATGAGCTATCCAAGGAACTTGGGAAATTCCCATTCGATGTGAGAAATAAAACCAACCAACCATTGCAACAATGCCATTGACTTTAACCTCAATGCTTCCCCATCACTTCCACTGGAAATCTCCCAAGGCGTCCAAAAATCGAAGCCAATCCTAGATTTTTCATATGCCAAAACTATGCAGGGAAACATTACAGGAGGGTATCCCAAGAGTCACAGAAAATGCAAGGAGCCCACACATATGTATGCAGAAGATGGTCTTGTAACTGCTGAGTTCACGAAAGTCAGTAGGGCCTCAGTGAGCGCTGGAACTAGAAATTGTGAAGTTTATGTTGAAGGATATAAAATATTGGGTCCAAAGTTTTTCCAATGTGATGCACTAGAATTGGCACCTAAGCTTCTGGGGGAAGCTCCTTCATAGAGACAACGTCATTATGCAAATTATAGAGTTGTGTGTAGTTTATTTATGTAAATATTATGGGATAGATTTATCTTTTCTGTTATGTTTTGTAAGTCTTGCCAGAGGAATTGAACCCAGGGATTGCCCCCGGCTGGTGGGTTGATTTACCACTGAGCTCTCTGTCCACAAAATGCCATCGTAACTTGGATTGTTGATAAAATGGTCGGCTACAATGAAGGTGTCATTATGGTTTTTAGATTTGATAAACCCCTGAGCGAGATCTAAATTTCTTCTTCTATTGTTTGGGATGAAGGCAGTAAGGAGCGAAGGAGTTGGCGCGATCTGCAACAATGGTGAGTATGATCTCGACCTAAATTTGGTATGCACGTTTTATGATCTGTAGGTGCCAACATAAATATAGGTATTATCATTTCTAGGTGCCAACTTCGATCTTTGCATATATCATATCCCAACTCAATCTGTGTATATATCCCAGTTCATATTTGTCTGTATACATTTATTAATTTTCTGTTGGGGAAAAAGGGGATCATCATTGCTATTCTGACCATCTGAGTAGTCCAGAAGCTGTGAATAGTTGAAAGTATACCAGCGTAGATCCAAATCCTAGGCTCTATCAAGTGCCAAGATGGATAAAATCTCTCGAGGTGCAAACCTCTTCTTAGGTATCCATTGATTTGATTCAAACCAAAAGACACATCTTTTTATTTAAGGTCCACATATAATTTTATTATTATTGATATTTAATATTATTCATGGCTGACATATAATATTTTTTATTTTGTTAGGAACAAACATTGCATCATTTTTCCACACATGGTTTTAAAACCATATGCAAGGCCCTCCTACAATGATGGGTTGTTTAGGAGGCCTTGCACATGGTCTTAAAACCATTTGCAAGGCCCTCCCAAACCATGGGTTGTTTAGGAGGCCTTGCACACGGTTTAAAAAACATGTGCAAAGCCTCCTAAACCATGTACAATAAAACCATGGGTTGTTTAGAATGCCTTGCACATGGTTTTAAAACCATGTGCACATGATTTTAAAACCATGTGCAAGGGCAACATTTTTTTGCGGATAATTCAATTTTGTGTTTTTTTCTTGACCCACATATTTTTTTTTACGGATAGTTAAATTTTTACTTTTTTGATGACATGTTAGAAACATTACATCACGTTACAATATCTGTCCCATAATATTCACTATCACTATTATTTTTTGCCGACATGTTACAAACGTTACTAACGTTACATCACGTTACAAGATCTGTCTCATAATATTCACTATCACTATTATTTTTTGCCGACATATGTTACAAATGTTACTAACGTTACATCACGTTACAAGATCTCCCCCATACTGGGTTGTAGAACGCCTCTTGGTGCACCAACCTATCAGGCCTTGGATATACCCTTCTTTCTTATTTCCCCCCCAAAAATACATTTGTAGAGTTATAGGGTTTTATAAACATAGTGAAATCTGTAATTCCAAAGCCTCAATGATTGAATCAGGAAGCAAGTTCTTTACTAGTAAAGACAAACAATGCATATCGAAACTTTCGTGTTTATAGGAGGGAACAACAGTTTTGATCAATACAGGCTACTTTTGATCATCAGTGCATGAATAAGCCAAATTGTCTGGTACAGGGTGTTCACAGACGAACAAAACTGTGATAACTACATTGAATATTCTTTTCCCATCAAATAATATCTAATCGAATGCATGTCAAAGTGGAGGGTCGAATCAAATCCAAAGTATCCATCACGCTTAGCACTACCACCATTGCCAATGCTCTGCCAGAAGAATGGCCAAGAGAAAACCCAACACACGAAGAAGCAGAAACCATTAAAATCTCCATTGGGTATAATAAAAACCATAGTCGAATCTCAGTGCCAAACAAAGGCATTCTACATGAAGCTATTACAACTGACTGCAATTGCTATCGCATTCTTCTGGAATGGTGTGTAAGGTTTAGGGCACTTGCAGAGGGAAGACAGGTACATGCCCACACCATTATCTCTAGTTTTTCATAAATTCTTTGGCATAGGAAACAATTTCATCAACATGTATTCCAAATGTGAAAGAATTGAGGATGCGCGCAAAGTGTTTGATGGAATGCCTTAGAGGGAGGCAATCACATGGACCACCATAGTTACTGGGTATGCTCAGAATGGACCTGCGGAGAAATCCTTAAAACTCCTTCTGCAGATGCAGAGAGCAGGAATGCGACTAAATGAGTTCACATTTGCCAGCGTGATCAAGGCAGGTGTGGGATTGCGGCTCTGGAAGAAGGCAGACAAGTTCATGCTTGTATTCTCAAGATGAGATTTGATTTGGATATCTTTGTGGGCAGTGCCCTTGTTGTTATGTATGCTAAATGTCGATTTCTCGAGGAAGCCTGGCATGTGTTTGACTATATGCCTGAACAAAATGTAGTTTCATGGAGTAGGATGATTGCAGGTTATGCTCTGAATGGCCAAGATGAAGAGGCTCTCAAGGTGTTTTAGCAAGCGTTGATGATGGGGTTGAGGCCAAATGATTTTACTTTTATTTTACTTTCTCGACTGTGCTTTTTGTTTGCACGAACATCATGATGCTTGATCAGGGTAGGCAGGTTCATTGCCTCAACATAAATCTAGATTTGATTCATACACTTTTGTGGGCAGTTATCTGGTTGGCATGTATGCGAAATGTGGGTGTATAAAAGAGGCAAGTCATTTGCCAAATTGCCTCAATGGAATTTGGCTGCATGGAATGAAATGATTATAGGATGCGCACATCATGGGCTAGTAAAGGAGGCTGTAGATCTCTTTTCAGAAATTGAGCTGGCAGGAATGAAACCAAATGATGTCACATTCCTTTGTGTTCTCTCTGCATGCAGCCATGTAGGGCTAGTTGATGAAGGCCAGCATTACTTCGATTCTATGAGTCGAGATTATGACATTACACCAAGCGGGGAACACTATTCCTGCATGCTTGATATTCTTGGCTGCTTTGGACGGTTGCAAGAAGTAGATGAGTTTATCAAACAAATACCATCTGAACCAACAACGTCTGTGTGGGGTGCTTTACTTGGAGCCTGTGGAATGCATGGCAATATGGATTTGGGTAAACTTGTTGCAGAGAAACTTTTTTAGTTGGATTTGCACAAATCAGGAACTCATGTGTTGTTGTCTAACATATATGCTGTAGCTAGAAGGTGGGAAGACGCTGCCAAAGTAAGGAAGATGATGAGAGAATGTGGGGTGAAAAAGAGGCAGGACTTAGCTGGATCGAAGTCAAAAGCAAGGTGCATACCTTTGTTTCAGATGACAACTTGCACCCTCAAGCAAAAGAAATCTATACGAAGTTAAAGACATTGAATGAGCAGATGGAGGCAGCAAGATATGTGCCTGAAACAAAATTTGTGCTTCATGATGTGCAAGAAGAACATAAGGGATCCCTTCTTTTCTTTCATAGTGAGAAGCTGGCAGTTTCCTTTGGACTTATCAGTACGCCCATGGAGACAACTATAAGGATCATGAAGAATCTCCAAATGTGTGGTGATTTCCAAAATGCCATTAAGTTCATATCCAAGGTTGTCAAGAGAGAAATTGTGGTAAGGGATACAAATCGTTTCCATCATTTCGAGGATGGAGTTTGTTCCTGCAGGGATTATTGGTGGCAGTAAGTTGAATGAGTAGCAAACTCATCAATGATCTTTTGTGGGTAGTCTGGGTTCACATATGTGTTGAGGCTGTGATTATGGCAGATAATTTTGACAAGAGACCCCCCCTAAGTTTTGAGTTGTAAATTTCAATGTAAACCATGATTTCCGAGCGGAATATTTTCCCAGATAATATCCTCATTGGGAAATGTTTTTGTAAAATTAGAGAGCTCCAAAATTTTAGGAAGTTCGCCTATTTATGTCTTTGCCTCTTCTTCTAGTTTGCGTGATAGCAATTGCTCCTACCAAAGGATGAGGAGATCATGAATATAGAGCTTTGAAGTTATCTTTTTACGCATAGCAGCCTATACCTCCACACATACTATCAACTTAATTGTGTTCTGGTAGGGATGAGGATTCCATAAATACTTGCACCTATTCTAGATAGGATAGTCTCCTATGTCAACCTGCTCAAATCACAATTTAGTTCCTTCTATATGCTTAAGTGCTTTGGAGAATTGATCAACACATCAAAGTGAAAGGAGTGTAGTTCTTGGCACACAAAACACGTGTCTCTCCTGACTTCCTAGTAACTAGGATACCATTTTCTTAAATTGTAGCTGCATCATAAAGACATGGTCATCACTGCCTTGTACTTAACTATGTAATGAAGAGTTACAAGCTGCACTAATTCACTTGTAATTATATTAACATTAATGATGATCCACGTCTATCAGTATTTACAGGAGTAGGGATGTAACGTCCCCGACCCTCCGATTGGCGAAGAGGACGCTACCATGGCGTTAACCATCCGAGAAAATCGCCCCAGGAACATGTATGTACATAAAATGCTAGAATAAAATGCATTGAAGTAGAGCATGCACATATAACTAATTATCTATCATACACAGCGGAAGCAAACATGCCTTCATTCATTCATTCAACATGTTCATCATATTCATTAACAGTAAATATAATTGCAGAAGTAAAATAGACAAGATTACTTATCTTATAAATAATTCTTCCTACAACGAGCTACGTCGCTGCAACATTCCACCCAACCATAGGCCAACGTGCTCCTTAATCTCTCTGCAACGCTGCCACCCCTGAGCTGGGCATGATTCCATAAAGAATAAGGAACGAGCAGGCTTACACATAACCAAGGATACACAAAACATAGCCAAGCTAACACAGTTGGGTTTATCAGGCCATCAACAAGACAACCAAGCCAACATGGTCAGGTTTATCAGGCCATCCAGGAGCTGGGAAAGGCTAAATGCTAAGCTGGTGAGCCCATTACAGAGCTAGGAAGACCTACGCTAGAACTAGCCTGACTTCTAAGACACCCACACACACGCAACATAAGGAATCAGTCCCTTCTCTGTTACACAGTCCCTCAGACCCTGACTTCCCTTGCAGTGCTATTTAGGGGTTGTGGAGAAGAAAGCCATCCCTCTAGCTCTGTCTGTGTGGTTTCTAAACACACCAGGTTTATCAAGCAAACCAAGCCCTCATCCCTGCTCCCAACACAGTCCGAAGACCAACCATTACACGCATGCAATCAACCAGCACTCCTAGCTTAGATAGGGAAAAGGACTCCTGAGTCATTCTTGGCCCTATCGTGGCCAAAACGACTCCCAAGCAACTTACAACAGTCCCAAAACATATCCGCAAACATAGTTCACAACGTGGGGAGAACAACAGTCTGTCCTGGACAACGAAGCCACCAGAAATACTTACACAGATCGCAATGGGGAAGGAAAATCCACCTCCCAACCTGTGCGTGAGAGAAATTTACACCAGACCCCGAAATCCAGATGCAAAACACACCAGATACCACTTCATGGAAAACATGAATGACAGTCGAAAACGGCTCCCTCTCCTGGTTGCGTGAGGCCAAAACAGAAAAGAATCCTCTGTGCGAGACACAGGACGTTTTTCCTTACGTGAGGATGAACCAACAATGGAGAGATGGGTGTAGTGGAGAGAATGGAGAGTCCGCCTGCGTGAAAATGATAGCGAATCCCAATCCGCGCATGAGGATGAGCTAGAATGGAAGGAATCCGTAGTGGTTTTTTTTCTTGCCTACGTGAGGGTCAACCTACTGGTGGAGTGTGCGTGTGGGCAAGGACTGATAGTCCTGCCACACTCCACTCCCCAGCCATAACTGCCCCAACTAATAGCAGAACTTTTAATGGTGGTAGTTGGATAAGATAAGGGAAGGTGAGCAAGTTAAAAGGTTTTAACAGCTGGCACATGGATTTTCCCCATAGGTTCAAAGTTTAATAATTCCCCCCCTTATCCTTGGGAAAATCATGCCCCTTCTCAATTTAGTTGCTGCGAACATAGCTGGTTGGGTTATTTAATTAGAGTGCATGTTTACATGATGCCACAACTTAATATATGCCGTATACCACGATAGAACATCGGCAACGATTCCGTTCGCCGAAACATAACACAACTAAATCGATGGTGGGGCTTTTTCCTTTAGCTCCACACCACAATTCATTACAATATATACATCATGTACATTTAATGCAACGGGGTCAAAACCAGGGTGTGACATTCCCCTCCCCCTTCAATAGCACTGTCCTTAGTGCTTTACAAAATTTGAACAAAATGCTACATTGGTACCACCTCAGTGTTCCGCAGAATTGAACAAAAATGGATGTGCCAACCGCACGGAATCCTCCAGCTCCCATGTAGCCTCTTTAGATCTATAGTGCTCCCATTGCACCTTTACCTACCCTATGGCTTGGTTCCGGAGCATTGTGACCCTCCTGTTGAGGATGCACATTGGCTCGATTCAGAACTCTCCCTCGGGTTCCACTCGAATCACATACCAATTTATCACATGGTTAGGATCATGTACATATTTTTTAAGCAAAGAAACATGAAAAACATTATGAGCCGTAGTGTTAGCAGGCAATGCAAGTCTATATGCAACTGGTCCTATTCTTTCAATCACTTCAAATGGCCCACAATATCTAGGTGACAACTTGGCACAACTTCCAAGCTTCAAGGAACTCTTCTTTGCCCTCGCTCTGAGGTAAACATGATCACCAACATTGACCTGCCTGTTCACCCTATGCTTATCTGCATAGCTTTTCTGTCTGTCCTGTGCTGCTTTTAGATTCTGCCTAATCTTTACAACCTCCTGCTCCATTTCCTTGAGCAACTCTGGTCCAAGCACAATCCTATTCACTGGATTATCCCAAGTCACAGGTGTCCTACACATTCTTCCATGCAAAGCTTCATACAGACTCATCCCCAAGGATGCCTACTATCCATTATTATAAGCAAAATATACCAAGTGCAAGTAATCTTCCCACTTGGTTGGTTTTTCCATCACGTACATGCGAAGCATATCTTCAAGAACCCGATTAACTCTCTCTGTCTGCCCATCTGTATGAGGATGGTATGCAGTGCTGAAGTTTAGCTTTGTACCCAAATCTACAAACAACCCCTTCCAAAAATTGGAAGTGAACTTGACATCTTTGTCAGAGACTATTGCCTTAGGTAATCCATGCAATTTGAAAATCTCCTTCATGAAGATCTTTGCAATGTCATCTGTCTTATGTGTAGACTTCACTGGTATAAAATGCACTACCTTAGTCAACTTGTCTACCACAACCATGATGGAATCATGCTGTCTCCAAGTCATCGACAATCCTATAATAAAATCCATGGAAATAATTTCCCACTTCCATTGTGGAACTGGCAAAGGCTGCAACAAACCTGTAGGGTGTTGATGCTCAACCTTTACCTGTTGACATTTCATACACCTCGAAATGTACTCAGCCATATCCCTTTTCATGCCTGGCCCAAAGTACTGCTTTATAGCTGTAGCAATTATCTTCTGATATCTTGGGTGACCAGAATACAGAGCTTGATGAATTTCATCCATAACAACTCTCCTCAAACCTGCTACATTCGGAATATAAATTCTACCTTTATAAGTGAGAAGTCCATCTTCTTCCAATTTATATCCCTCATACCTCTTCTCAAGGCTTTGCTGTTTCAATTTGTCTTTTACCTGCTCATACAATTCATCTCCAGCAACATGATTAACAATCTGCTGCCTCAAATCTGATTGGCAAATACTAAGAGATGCCACATGCATTTCTTGCATCTTCTAGTTGAGTGCATCAGCTACCTTATTCTCTTTCCCTTTTATGTGCTTGATTTCAAAATAAAATTCACATAAAAATTCCAGCCATCTTGCTTGCCTAGCATTCAGAGTAGGCTGATCAAATAGATACTTCAGATCACAATGGTCTGTTCTGAGCTCAAATCTTCTACCCATCAAGTAATGCCTCCACATCTTGAGAGCATGTACTATGGCTGCAAGCTCTAGATCATGAGTGGCATAGTTCTTCTCATGCTCCTTCAGCTTTCTTGACTCATAACATATCACGTGGTTGTCCTGCATAAGGACTCCTCCAAGCCCTTGTCCGCATGCATCGGTACACACCACAAAATATTTCTCTGGATTTGCAACTTTCAATACGGGTGCACTGGTGAGAAGATTCTTCAACCGCTGGAAACTTTCTTCACACCTCGATGTCCATTAGAACTTCATCCCCTTCTTTTGCAAAGAAGTGATGGCATGTGCAACTTTGGAGAATCCCTCAATGAACCTCTGGTAGTATCCTGCAAGTCCCATAAAAGATCTTACATCTGTCACATTTCTTGGAGTAGGCCAAATCATAATGGCTTCAATCTTCTCAGGGTCCACGGATATACCCTCCTTTGAGATAATGTGACCCAAATACTGAATTCTATCTCTATAGAAGTCACACTAGTTCAGTTTTGCATACAATTGGTGCTCCCTGAGCAAGTTCAATGTCAATCTCAAATGCTCTTCATGCTCTTTCTCATTCTTAGAATAAACAAGAATGTCATTAAGGAAAACAAGAATAAACTTGTCCAAATATCTGCTGAAGACACTATTCATAAGGCACATAAATGTAGCTGGTGCATTTGTGAGACCAAATGGTACCACTACAAACTCATAATGTCCATACCTTGTCCTAAAGGCTGTCTTACGAATGTCTTCATCCTTGATTCTCACCTGATGGTAACCAGACCTCAAGTTAATCTTGGAAAATACCTTTGCTCCTCTCATTTGATCAAAGAGGTCATCAATCCTAGGCAAAGGGTATTTATTCTTCACAATAACCTTGTTCAATTGTCTGTAATCAATACACAATCTGAGTGTACCATCTTTCTTCTTTACAAACAGAACTGGTGCTCCCCACGGGGACACACTCGGTCGGATATACTTCTTTTCCAACAACTTTTGCAGTTGCATCTTCAAATCTAGCATCTCCGGTGTACTCATCCTATAGGGTGTCTTGGACACTGGTGTTGCTCCTGGAACAAGTTCAATTGTGAAATCAATGTCCCTCTTTGGAGGAAGCCTTGGAACCTCATCAGGAAACACATCCCTGAACTCCTATAACACCTGATAGTCTTCCAACCTAGGAGTTTCATCTCCTGGTGTCTCTAAAATATGAGCTGCATACAACTGGCAACCCTTCCTATAGAACTTCTTTAACTGCATTGCTGAAACCTGTCGTACTGAAATCACCTTTGGAATACCTTTCACAACTACTAGGTTCCCTTCTTCATTCATGCATTCGAAAGTCTTATTGTAACAATCAAGCTTTACCATGTGAGCACCTAACCAATCCATTCCAATGAGAACATCATAGGAATCAAGTGGTAGAACATTCAGATCCACACAAGTGACCAATCCATCCATGACCAATGGTCATTTCTCTACCACTTCACTAACTTTTCTCTTAGTTCCAGTGGCTAGCTGAACTAACCAAGACTTCCTATGCTTTACTTTCTTAAAAGCACAAATCTCCACTATTCTAGGAGTAATGTAACTGTGAATAGAACCGGGGTCAATCAAAATAGAAACATATTTTTCAACAATATTACCTACAACTTCAACCACAGTTGACTGGTGATTTGCCTAGCGGTCCTCCAGTGCTGCATAAATCCTAGGGACTGCCCTTGCTACTTGACCCACTGTTTCTGCTTCTTGAATGTTATAAGCTGGCCTTTCACTCTCTTTCTTGAGTGGAAAATTTTTGCGCATGTGGGGTCCTCCACATTTCCAACATTGGAGTGGCCTTCTATTCTGTTGTGGATCTTTAGGCTTTTCTCCTGTCACTCCAACTAGCTTACTCACAGCTTGGGATGGATGCTTCTGCTAACTCCTGAAGTTAAAAGGTTTGAAACCTTTCTTTCTTTGGTCAAACTTCTTGTTCTTCTTGTCCTTCCATGCCTTATGGTAATCCGACTTACCTTTGCTTTGCTCATAGCAATACTTAGCCTTCCTTATTGCTTCTTCAAGAGTTCTAGGTTCATAAATTTCAATTCTATCTTTGTAAGACTGAGGTAATCCACTCAGAAAACGCTGGACCTTCACTTTTTCATCTCTGATGTACTGGACATACCTCAACAACTCCAAAAACTTATTTGCATATTCTTCCATGGTCTGTTGTCCCAATCTCAGCTCATGGAACTCCTTAATCTTGTCATCATAATACCTGTCAGAGAAGTATTTCTGCTTGAAATACTTCTTGAACTGTTTCCACTTAAGTCTCCTTTCATTGATCCTATTCACTTGCTTGAAGTGTTCCCACCAAATGGATGCTCTTCCATTCAGATTAAATATGGCAACTCTTGCCTTCATGTTTCCTGAATAATCATGCACTTGAAATTACTTCTTTATGCCAAGAAGCCAAGCTTCAGCCTCTTGTCCAGTCTTTACCTCACCATCAAATGTAGGAGGTTTAGCCTTCTTAAATTCATCTCGAGAGCGATCCCTATGGTGTCTCTTTCTTTTTCTTTTATGAGAATAAGAACTTGAATTCCTGTTGGATTCTTCAGAGTTAGATGACCCACTAGAAGTCCTTCTCCTTCTCCTGGTACTGTTCTTACTGCCTTCCGGTCTTGTTGTACCTCGCCTAGAGTCTATCTTTCTTTGCAAGTCTGTTAAACTCTGCAAAATTGCAGCATTCAGCTGGTGTTGCTCTTCCTGGGATTTAATCAAGCTTCTCATGGTGGCTGCAACATTTGACGGCGTCTCTTGGAATCTCCTTCCATTAGTCTCTATGTCATCATTTCCATTATGGGCATTTTCTCCCATGGCATCTCGCGCACGCTCATAGGAACCACGAGCATCATATCCGTCATGGGTTCTCATAACTGAACCGCAACTTACTTACCAAACTGCACTACCTGGAATACTACTCTTGAAGGTGATTATGATTCTGCAAACGTGTTAGTAACACAATTTTTAGATGCATAACATTGATATAAATCAGAATTACTTACCTTCTCCTGGAATAATCATAAAATAACAAATTTTCCAAAACACAATATTTTCTTCATCAAAGAACGTCTATCTGAGGGGGATGACAGGGGTTAAGGGGGCTCGCATAAGATCGCTACCACTTTTCTCCTTTTCATCCCTGAAAATCCATTGAAAAGCAACTGAAAATCCCACTGCAAAACAGTCGAAATCTACTGAGAAATCCCACTTGAAAAACTCAAAATTTCCTTGTGCAGAATTGGGTCTCATTCCAACTATCAATCCGATGTTTCAGCGGTAAAAAAAACTAGCTTCTTTCGATGTATCGGTGGTCGGGTGCACTGTTCATCAGGAGGATAGTCCACTAAACAGCCGCAACGGCGGGTAGTGATCCCACTATGGGTTCTGCGGACCATAAACTCATCGACTGTCGGAAGCTCTATCCACTATCAGCGGTCGAAGCCTCTAACCTTCGGAAGGATAGTCCATTAGACAGCCACAACGATGGATGTTCAATCCACTAACTTCATCTGATGCAGTTCATCGACAACTGAATTAACTAGGTGTCAGCATTGTGTTTCAACTAACCATCGCCGATGTCCGACGATTCCTGGACTTAGAGAAATTTTTGAAATTTTCCCTTTAGTCCTCCTTTTCGCCGCTTGATTGGTTCAATTCTCTTCTTTTCATCGGTGAAATAGTTCCATCAACAGCCGCAACGACGGCCCATCATCTTTGATCTTATTTCAATCAACGGCCCAATCTACTGAGGCATAACCTGATCAGTGTCGACAGTCTCTTCTCGTCGGAAGGCTAGTGCTCTAGGCTTCCGAAACGGCGGGCACATGAACCACTTTCTGCTTCCAATGGCCGATGTCTTCGTTAGAAAATTTTTGAACTTTTTGTACTGCGTCGGTGGTTGGAGGCCCTACCCGTTGGGAGCATAGTGGTCTAGTCATCTGCAACGATGATGCTCAATCAGCTAAGTATCGACGATCCATCTGTCTAGGTGTTCCGATGTGCCGACAGCCAAAACACTTCAAAATTTTTTCTAAATTTCCTTCTCCTATGTCTTTCACCACATCGACCGTCGAGTGGCCTTCCCACTAACTGCTCCACTGCATCAGAAGAACTTGTCACTAAGTCTTTCGATGAGTTGATGGTTCCAACACTTAGAAAAATTTTGAAAATTGAGGTTTTTCTGTCCAAAATTTGCTGATTGCTACCGGGAAGAAGGAAACCTGCCTCTGTCACTGCATCTTCGTGGTCCATTCAGGCCCATGCTACAACATGAGCTCTGATACCACAATGTAACGTCCCTGACCCTCCGACCGGTGAAGAGGACGCTACCATGGCGTTAACCATCCGGGCAAACCGCCCCAAGAACATGTATGTACATAAAATGCTGAAATAAAATGCATTGAAGTAGAGCATGCACAGATACCTAATTATCTATCATACACAGTGGAAGCAAAAATGCATTCATTCATTCATGGAACATGTTCATCATTTTCATTAACAGTAAATATAATTGCAGAAGTAAAATAGACAAGATTACTTATCTTATAAAGAATTCGTCCCGCAACCAGCTACGTCGCTGCAACGTTCCACCCAACCATAGGCCAGCGTGCTCCTTAATCTCTCAGCAACGCTGCCACCCCCGAGCTGGGCCTAATTCCACAAGAAATAAGAAACAAGCAGGCTTATACATAGCCAAGGATACACAAAACACAGCCAAGATAACACAGTTGGGTTTATCAGGCCATCAACAAGATAGCCAAGCCAACATGGTCAGGTTTATTAGGCCATCCAGGAGCTGGGAAAGGATAAATGCTAAGTTGGTGAGCCCATTACAGAGCTAGAAACACCTACACTAGAACTAGCCTGACTTCTAAGACACCCACACACACCCAACACAAGGAATCAGTCCCTTCTCTGCTACACAGTCCCTCAAACCATGACTTCCCTTCCAGTGCTATTCAGGGGTTGTGGAGAAGAAAGCCAGCCCTCTAGCTCTGTCTGTGTGGTTTTTAAACACACCAGGTTTATCAAGCAAACCAAGCCCTCATCCCTACTCCCAACATAGTCCGAAGACCAACCATTACATGCATGCAATCAACCAACAGTCCTAGATTAGAAAGGGAAAAGGACTCCTGAGTCGTTCTTGGCCCTATTGTGGTCAAAATGACTCCCAAGCAACTTACAACAGTCCCAAAATGTATCTGTAAACATAGTTCACAACGTGGGGTAAACAACAGTCCGTCCTGGACAACGGAGCCACTGAAAAGACTTACACAGATCGCAATGGGGAAGGAAAATCCGCCTCCCAACCTATACGTGAGAGAAATTTACACCAGACCCCAAAATTCAGATGCAAAACACACCAGATACCACTTCGTGGAAAATGTGAATGACAGTTGAAAACGGATCCCTCTCCTGGCTACGTGAGACCAAAACAGAAAAGAATCCTCTGCGTGAGACACAGGACTTTTTTCCTTGCGTGAGGATGAACCGACAATGGAGAGATGGGTGTAGTGGAGAGAATGGAGAGTCCACCTACGTGAAAATGATAGAGAATCCCAATCTGCGCATGGGGATGAGCCAGAATGGAAGGAATCCGTAGTGGTTTTTTTTCCTGCCTACGTGAGGGTGAACCTACTGGTGGAGTGTGCGTGTGGGCAAGGACTGACAGTCCTGCCACACTCCACTCCCCAGCCATAACTGCCCCAACTAACAGCAGAACTTTTAATGGTGGTAGTTGGATAAGACAAGGGAAGGTGAGCAAGTTAAAAGGGTTTAACAGCTGACACATGGCTTTTCCCCATAGGTTCAAAGTTTAATAATTCCCCCCCCCCCTTATCCTTGGGAAAATCATGCCCCTTCTAAATTTAGTTGCCGCGAACATAGCTGGTTGGGTTATTTAATTAGAGTGCATGTTTACATGATGCCACAACTTAATATATGCCGTATACCGCGATAGACCATCGACAATGATTCCGTTCGCCGAAACATAACACAACTAAATCGATGGTGGGGCTTTTGCCTTTAGCTCCACACCACGATTCATTACAATATATACATCATGTACATTTAATGCAAGGGGGTCAAAACTGGGGTGTTACAAGGGAGGCATTCCTTCTAATAAAATTTAATTATACAACTTGAAAATGTTTCTTTTATTTTTGAACAAAAAGACTTAGCACTATTATATCCCTTATATTGCCCAAGCATTGGAGAGGTGTAAAACCAAACTAGACACCTTAGATTTATGGTCCTCTCATCTGGAAATGCATTTTTAGCAAAAAGTATGGCCAGTTTTTTCATTTCTAGATCCAAGATTGAATGAACTTGTGAATTTGAATATTTTGGATTGTATGGGCTTTCTTTAGAGATTGAGGCTACTTTGGGTAGGTTATAGTGGTGAGAGGATGTATAGTTTTGGAATTTAGTCCCCTTTAAATGATCAGATGTCAATGTTTGGAAACCAATCTCAGGTATTATACCAGTGAGGTTTGGTTACATTATCATGAACTCCTCACTGAGCTGTTCATTCTAAATATGTCTGTCAATGGATTTCTTAGTGTACATTTCAGTTGAGTAATATCTAGAAGATGATATCCAGGGGTTTTAATAAGAGAAAGTATTTGGGATCCTGTATGTCAGTCCAATTATGTTCATGTTCCCCATATATCAAATCTGACAAACCATTGTTTACATTCAATAACTCCATGTCATTCCAACTTCCCTGTCTATTTAGAAACCTGCTATGAACAAGTCTTTTATCTCTCCTTCCCACGCTAGAACCACCATGAAAGATGCTTCTGCTGCTCATAGAAGAAGTTGGTGTTTCTTGAAGAAAGTCCACACAAGAGGTTGATCCTTCAGATCTTGTCAAATTCAATATTTCGGATAGACCAAGTCTACTGCTATTGCTCGGTTCTCCCTTATGCAATTCCGCTCTAACCTGCCCAATCTGACCCAATCCAGCATAGAGATTGCGATTTGAACTTGGTTTCCCTGATGCATCATAATTTGGTTGCACCTTGACTGTCTTCTTCTAGTTTGAAGAGCTGGAAGCACCCAGTTTAGGAATTGCTGATATTGACTTTGGCAATAGTGACTTGCTGCTTGAGGGACGTCCAACAATTTTGGAGGATTCCCCTAGTTCCTTATCTTCAATTCAGTTAGCTTTGAGAGCAGTCACTCTGGAACTACCCCCAATTCTTGTAGGGTAGTGAGTACTCTATGCCTCATGATTTTGTTCTCCTAAAAAATAGTACCCCACCTCGGCAGTGCATTTCTCTTATTGGCATGATCATCCATGACTGTACCTGATCTTCCAAGACAAAGATGCAAGGAAGCAGAAGTATAAAAGGCAACCTTTTTCCAAGACAAAGTATCTTGTCATCAACCAAACTCCTTAATGTAAAAAAACCTTGTAGTGCATTTCTCCTTATAACAACAAAAAGAAATTGAGCCCTATGCTTCCAATAGCTGCAATGTAACCAACATATGATCAGAATAACACCTTAAGTGTCTGGATCAAAGTAAACATGCCAATATAAATAACATATTCCAAAGTCTAAACACAGATGTGCATACAAATGTGCACAATAATCAAGACTCGTAATTTCTATCATTCGGATATAAGAAAGTTCCTTAGTTGATACATCCCGAGCTTACATCGATGTTTGAAGATATTATACCTACAATTTTAATAAGTGTAAACACGATTCATTAGCAATGATTCATTCGCTGCAAACAAAATTCACAAAGATTGTTCAATGCTTCAAGATTTGGCAACTCATCATGGCATGTATCTGTATTCAGGACAAGTATAATAAAAAAAATGAAAAACAAATAACCATGTTCTGTAAGCATAAGAATAACAGAACAATCTTAAGAAGATTAATCCTAAGGCCATGAAACTTTTGGCATGGATTGAATCAGCTATGCAAAATATATTCAATCCTATCCAGGGGAAAATCCTTCCTGATTTTAAAATATGGCTTCAGAAACAATCTTCAACAAAACCTTAATTTACATAACTTTTCCACTGCGCAGTAAGGTAATTTAAGTATTAGCTAAAATCTACTTGAAAATAATTGAGAAATAAGAAGCATGTTGAACTCCTCAATTCCTTAATAAAGTTATGGAGCATGTACAGACATTCAACTTACTGTGAATGAAAGGAGCAAAGACATCTACAATAGCATAGACAACTGAAAAAGCATGAATAAAAAAACTTATATATATGCTTGAAAATACTTGCATAATCTAGATAGTGGGGCATTTTGATATATATAGCCAGGGGAAGTAATCAGTACAGGTGAAAGGCCAGACATGGTAGTGAGTACCAATCAAGAAAGTATAAGGCAGAAAGGCCTGACATGGTAGAGAATAACAGTCAAGAACTTTAAAATCTCGCAGACAACATGATTAAAACACCTACGAAAAACAACTAATATTAAATATTTGTACCAAGAACCTGCAGATGATCAATCCTACAACTTCCTTAAGATGTATGCAAAGGGCCAATCGTGTCTTGACTAAACCCACATATAATCAAACCTACAACTTGAACTACCTTTTTAGATGTATGGAATGGGTCAATCGTGTCTTCACAGTATGCAGACATCAATGGGCTTCAAGGCCTACTATGTCAAAAATTTCACATGTATGCAATCAACACAAGGCCAAAACTATAGCCGGAAGACTCTAAGGAGGAACAAATGCAAAAGCTACTAGCATTCTGGTGAGATCCACTGTGATAAAAACTTATTCTAGCACTGGACTTGCATCGTGCCATTTGTGGGACTCCCCTTCCTAGCATAACATAATCTAAAATCACTAGACAATAAACATAATTCATGCCTAGCATATTACACGAAAATCTGATCTTTGTGATCAATGGTTATTTTAAACATTTATGGCAAATAACAAGCGAAGATGGCGATATAAATTATAATTACAGGCGTCTGTTTGGTATCTAATAAGTGGAGGCTATCATTTGGCATATCCGAATTTTTCAATAGAATTTCACTATAAATCCTGCAAGCAATCATAGAATACCGTAGATATAGAAGTATGTCAATTGTACAAATGGTTAGTATGTTCCAATTTTTTCAGAAGTCTAGTGTATTTGGCCAATATTTTCGATTGTAGGATCTAATATTACAATCCAGCTCTTCACCAACCCAACCAACAAAACCAGGGTTGAAATGGATGATTATCCTATATTTCTATCATCAATATGACCATCAAAATACTAATTTTATTTCAAAGTAGTTAAACTGATCCCACCCACTGTCTATAAACTGCAATATATCCCATGCTACTTTCTATATTACCACTGTGAGTTTCTCTCAAAGTTTTGGAACAATTTTTACCCATGGTTATCACTTCAACACTGTCAAATCTTCATTTCAATATTGGGGGCTCTCGAAGTTCAATGTCATTTTCTCTATGAATAAGGAGGTAAATTACTGAGTCGACAGTTACCTGTGTTTCTAGGAAGGAACTGGTAATTGTCAGGCGAATTTTGTTTCTACTACAGTAGAAGAGCTTACAGCCTTTGTGGTCCACTATTTTGAAGCCTAAAAGGTTTATCATCTTCCATAGCCTCAAGGACCCTTTTCTCCTGAAAATGATACTTCTATTAATTAGAAAAATTATTAACATACATAAAGTGTCTTGATTCAAATTTGAACTAATCACTATGAAAGCAAAGGACTTCAGTTATGTCATTAATAATGCCATCTTCTCATATAGTGTTTGGAACATGCATATCAAAGAGAAGCTATATCTTTGAAGTGTGAACTCTCAGCTTATCCCATATTTTTAGTGTCATAATGCAAAGCTACACCCTTAATGAGCAGGCAAAATTTTTGATAAAGACAACTAATCATTTAAAATATTCACGAGATCTGATATTTTTCACATTGAGTTGCTCAGTGCCCTACCTTGCCACTGATCACCGATGCTCAAATAGAATTTCTATCCCACCCCCTTTGCTCTTTGTCATTTCTTGCCCAACCAAAGTAGCTAGTCTAGCCTCTAACATTCTTCTTCAACCCAATTCTCATAGTAGTCAATCATCTAATGGCAACTCTTGACCACTTCTTTGGTGCTCTAGAGACTAGGGTTTTCCAACTTGTTAGATTGTTTGTTCTAAGATCACCTCACTTAGTCAGTTCAATCCTTGCCTTTCCACGTTTGTTGCTGTTACAGAGGGGGTTCTCTGTTAGCGGTGTAGGGGTTTACTACTAATGTGCAAGATCTCAATCTGGTGGTGTAGCTCTAAAATATAGTCTTGATAGTTGAGATGGAATTCAAATATTTCAACCTGAAACTTGGGTTTTGGGAATGAAAACTTAGGAAACCCCATCTCTCCAATTCCCTCTACGTGACACTACCTCCCTACAAAAAAAACTTATGATCTTAAAAACATTGATAAAAAGATGAAAAACCAAGTATTTTCAAACAGGGAATAAAATACAACAACAAACCTTGAATTCCTGGGTTTCATATTAAACGGAAGAAGGTGCCTCCCCCACTTGCGAAGCTCAAAGAGATAGTTCAATCCAAAATCAAAGTGGAATATCTTAGGTGGGCCAAGGTGCTGAATTCAAGAGTCAAAGGAATCCCTTCTTCCTTCTCTTTGAATCCTTTTCTCGTGGGCCTTACCTTCCTACATGATACCCTTGACTTGAAGGACCTTAGTTGTCCACAATAGGTATATGCTTACCAATATATATTAATGCTGCCCAACATTGTGATATACACCCCATAGTTGCTCCCAATCAGGAAATCCTCCACTCAACAGTTAGATATGGAAGGATACTGCCCACAATTTTAATTGTTTTCTATCTTGGCTACGGGCATGGTTTAAGTCACTTTCTTGTTTTATATCTCCTTTATAACCCTATTAACTGACTGCTGTAGGTTTCTTCTCTTGTAAATCTGACTTCTAGACACATTTCTACTGTTGATTTGGCTGCAATATTTAATTGAACACTTTGGATATTTCTTGTTGTTGCTGACTGTCATATATCAAGCTATTGGGAACATTGTTTGGTGCTTATATGGTCATAGTTATAGTGTTTTCTTGGGTGGAAAAACATAATATGCAAAACATATATAATATTACACTCCCAGCAAATCGTTTAGCACACTAATCAGATTTGATTAGATAAGAACAAATCAGATCTGCATATTTTATTAAGAAGGGGTTTACATGCCTGGAAATGTTGGGCAAGGATCTTTGTGAATGCAACTTATAGTCAACAATAGAAATGCCAAACCCAAGCTTGACTGTTCTACCACCAAGGAGCACGACTTCCCTTCAAGCTCATTATGCAAGTAACAACGGAGAATGCTGGAAATAACTTGTCCTTCACACTTGAAATTCTATAGAGCCTATCACACATAAATTTGCAAAAGTGCTACAAAATTTCCTGTAGCTTGATTTTTCACTCTTTTTGATAGATTTTGAATTTTTGTGAGGTTTCTAAGGATGTTAAGTCCAAAGCAACTTCGTATTTACATTTTCTTATGTTGATAAACATCAAGTATATGCTTAGATTTGGATAAAATGGTGAGGATATGCTTAGTGTTTGTGGATTTGACTTGCAACCATGTGAGATGAATTCTAATAGTGGAAACTAATTGACAAGGAGAGAACACCATGGAACTGTATCCCTTATTTGAAAGTGAGACTTCTGAAATATGATGGCATATATTTGATGTAATTTCATTGTAATACCAAGAATAATAAATGAGCAGACCTTGGAAACTTAGTTTATATTTCATGTGACTGGCTAAGGCTTATGCCCAAAGATCCTTCAAAGGGTGGAATGATATATCTTAATGGGATAGAGACATTTGAAAATATTTCCAAAGGTTATGTACACTAACCATAATTTCGATCTTTATGCAGCAACACAACTTTAAGAATTAATCCGCCTTATTGCCTCATCCAGTGAGAATGAGCCTCTTTAGGACTTTTACATCATCAATAACTTTCTTTGCATGAATCAGAATAGAGGATCCCAGGATGTCACATTTTCAACACAAACTCCAGAATTGTAAGTTAACCCTGATGCAATGATATTATCATAAAAGCAAACCAATATCACCATACCCTAATGCTACTAGCTGAGGTGAAGAATTATCAATCGATCATGTCCTTCCTCTAACTTTATCACTCATGTTACATACACAGGTTTACAAGCCGCTAGGAAATGTATGCTCATAAATGATTTATTGCTATTTGATGACACACAGATCTGGTGGCTCCTTATAAGCTGCAAGAGCACTATCACTACAAATAGCAGTATTCACAGAATCTTTGCTGCTTGGTACAACATGCTGCTCAGTTCTAACCCAGATTTGACGATGATGCCTTTTTTTTGCTTCTAAAATACACCCAGAACTATGGATTTATCCCACAAGTCAGCCCAGAATATGGACAAAAAACTGGTCTCTCCTGTTAGACATGTCCATAAATCCTAGGAATTATCCCAGAACTCCTCTGAAACATAAGTGAACACCCCAAGCAAATAGGTGGGTAACAGGGTCCTAAAAGTTACATCATCATCATTAATACAAATTAGGATTTATTTTAGTATTCTATGGTTTATCTTTTTAGGCCATGAAATGCCGAATATTTGATGCTCACATTTTCAAATATGATGACACGAATTTTTGGATCCATCTTATCAGTTATGAAAAATATTGGATGTTACTTGTTTCCTTGGGTTCATATTTAGGATCAAAGAAAAGTTTGCCCAAAATTGATCAAAAGTAAGGTCTAGTACTATTGCTATTTTAGGTATGTCAAGGCTCTAGAATGTTAAGGATTTAAACCTGTGTTACCGGATTCACCACTCCAATGTGTAGGATCCGCGGATCCACAGATCTGATATGTATTCGGCTCAGATCCTCCTTGGATCCACCATGGAAACAAATCCCCTATAGAAGGAAACGTATCCTGGTCCCATGAAACGGATCCTATGAAAAATCAAACAATTCCTGCAGGTTCCAATGCTTCTATGACCCATTGATCCCCCCAAAAAATTGTTTTTTGATGAAAAACATGAAAAAGACTAAACACCTAATGGCTAAAAGCATAAACCCCATTCCTACTCATGGTTTGATCTATCCATATGTCAAGGTCTTCTCTTGAACTCTTATATATCAATATCAAGGCTTGCTCTCAACGTTTTTATTTGTTTGATCTTTATGGTCAAGGTATGTTGTTAGGGGCTGATCTATCTTTATGTGGTATGTTGTTACTTACTTCACCTACATTGTTCTGTACTCTTGCCATAGCATTCAAGAAAACCAATTTATTCCCTACTGATAGGGACATGTGGATGTGGCTCACAAAAACACTATTATGAATTTAATTGCCTTAGAATTGAAATTTATATAGGTTCTCTAGGGGTTGGGATCGGTTCTTGTGCTACGAGGTGGATCTTTTTTTTATTAGATCTGAAATTGGTATTGAATGTGCTGCTTCTTCAATGTTGAAAGTAGCATACCCTTTATTTAATCATAGTTCAGCAGCCAGAGCCAGGTTGAAGATAGGGTGGAGAACACTAATCTTCTAGTACTCACTGACCTTTATAAATGTGCTTAACTAAAAGTGACTCCTTTGTAGACATTTTGAATGTTATAACTTTCATTTCCCTAGGTTAAGTTGTAACTTGTAACTGATGATTTCCACAAAAAGTTCTGAGAACATCAAGTTGCCTATGGATACTTGTAACCGTGTGAGAAATAAAATAATATCATCTGCAAAAAGAATAATAACAATGGTGACCCCAAAAAGGATGCGACCGTTTGTATTATCAAGGGACTAATGGATGATATCTTCAAGCTTGTTGATGTAGAGCCCAAAGAATGTAGGGGAAATAGAACAACCTTGCTTCAAGTTTTCATCTATAGTGTTGTGGACATCATCAGTGAAATTAACCCACAGTATTCTCATATATTCTCATAGCTAAGGACACCACTACCTGTAGTAAGCCCAGAGTCTTGAACCTCTGGAACAAGATGTATTAGGAACAATGTCAAGGGCTTTACAAAATCCACAAAACAGAAATACACTTTACACTTATTAGCCTCTGCCTCCTCAATGATCACTATGAAGGTGAAGATGCAGTCACAAGTTCAATGATTGCTTTTAAAACATGTTTTCCTTTTGGTTGGAGTTTCTTATCTTTCACCTGTTTGGAGATGTAATCAACGAGAATTGTAGTGAAAATCACGGCTAATGTATATCTAACCATAATAGTCCAATAATTGCGAGCACATTTTGCTCCCCAGACCTATAGATATGATGGTGAATCTGGTTGTGAAAACGTTTCATGCTCCTGAGATTCCCTTATTTGGTAGAAGGGAAAAACAAAATTCATAATTTACACACTACAAAATGAAGCAAGGTTTTAGAAAATCATAGTACATAGAAACTAGAATGCAATGCTAAGGAAGTTCCTCTTGGACAATAAAACTTTTGAAGATACTTCATGGAAACAAATCTAACTATCTTGTATGGTATAGTTCAAGCTTGGAAGAGCACTTTTGATGAATATCTATAAGTAAAAGTTGTTTCAGTTTTTCCTTCAAAGCAAGTATGATATTTGCTCATAAACAAGAGTACTGATTATAAACAAGGTTAGCTTCAACTATGTACAAATTGTTATGAAAATTTGTGAAACAATGAAATTTCATGTTGTTTTCCGTAATATGGTGGGTATCTAGTTCTTACTAATGTTGTGTTTTACAGATCGATATGGTTGCACCAAATGAAAGATGCTATTCATATGCAGAATTCTGCTTATATGGATCGTTCTGTACCACCTTATATTAATGCGAGAAGTGTCCCAAGATGCATTGAAAACATTAGTAATTGGTTTGTCTCAACTCAATATCTCAGAACGATAAATTGTCTAAATTTGGGAAAAAGATGCAGCATATTTCCAACAGTGAAACGTGTATTCCAACAACACAAAAATAGATTGGGTGTCAGGGTATATGTACTTTCTAACTTGCACACAGACTATCCAACAAACATGGCTTGGGTGCAAAGACTTTCCACCGCTACATACAAAAGAGACATTCTAATAGATGCTGGAGATGTGGCTGAAAAGTTTGAGAATTTTGTTTTAACCATGTTCTCCCCGAAGGAAAGGTTTAGGTATGTTTTCTTTGTACTAGGCAACCATGATGTTTGGTGTCGCAGTAAACAGAAGCCATATGTAAGGTATTTCTGTATCTTGGAGTCTTGGTTGTCCATGATAGAATGTCAAAGCCATCTGCAAAGAAGACAATTCTCTAGTTTAAAATTCAAATGAGTGAATTTAATTAGAAATGAGAGCATATATTTTCTAAGCTTCTTTTTTTCCTAGATTATGATCAATATTAAAGTTGTTTTCAGGTGCTTTAATTTATCTGAATGTTAATTTGAAAATATATATTACTAAGAATATAGTTGTTCACATTTCAAGTTGACTCAGTGGAGAAGTTGGATGCATTGATGCAAGCATGCAGTGACCTTGGAGTAGCTATTGAACCGAAAATTATTGATGGAGTAAGCATTATTCCTCTTTTTTCCTGGTATCATCAGGTACTATATTATTTCCATGTCATTCAATTTTCTTTTCTATTTAATGCAGAAACTCATTGTGTACAACAATGAAAAATTTGTTGTAATCTCACAGATCACAAAGGGTTACCAATCATGCACATTGAATCATATAGACATAATAGACACAAGAGACAAGAACATATATATGGAGAATAACAGATTATATTATAACATGAGGGTCCTTACATGCACAGAACTGAACTGAGTTCTCCTCTAGCTCAACATCCTAATATATATGATTTACAAATAGTTACATATAACTACTTGTCGGTTTGTTCAACTAACATGACCTTACGCGGACGACCTAATCTCCAATTAATCGGCTATTCGACTAGTCGGCTCACTGACTAGCTCCTCCAACATCTCCCCCAGGAACAAAATATTTCTTCGTCCTAAAGAAATAGGGGAGGTACTTCAACAGTGTGCTGTCTTAGGTAGTTGTTTCTGATGTTGTTTGTCTTCATGGACTGTGTAGTCGGATGGTTGGTCGTTTCTGCACGCATATTTCCATAATTGCTTCTGCTGTAACGACCAGTTGGTGTTGAAATTCTGCCCAGCTTTGTAATACTTTCTAGATGTCGATAGTCAATGTTGTGATGCTTGATAAGGTCGACATCTTCTCCTGGATGGAAAGGTATACTATGATTTCCATGTCAGGTCCCATAAATTGATGTTTTTCCTATGTTGCCTCTAATAGTGTTTTCATCTGCGGGCAGATTGTATCCAGTTTATCAAGGCTTGGGAGTGCTTGCTGTACCCACTAGTGTGCTTGTTTTTCTAGTCTTTGTAGTTTGGCTATTTCTAACACAATTTGATCTTGTACCTTGTTTCTTAGTGCTTCTTTGGTACCTTTTCTTCTTTCCAGCACTTGAATTTGTTCTCAGGTCTGTCGGGTTTGCTGAAATACTTGCCTGTAATAAGTGGGCCAATCACGGAGTACTTCTTCTGTGATGACAGATTCTTCTAGGTGGTCTTGCAACACTTTGTGAGCTTCTGAGAATGTTGTGTATTGATGCCTTAACAGTATTGATGTCTCCTCTTTTTGGTCTTCCTTTGTATTTAATAGATGGGATTGTAGAGTCGACACCATGCTTGCAAATAGCTGGTATGCCTTTTCAAGCAGCTTGTCGGTGTCGGCCTCTAGAGGTCCTGGTATTACTGTTTGAACTAATTTTCTGCATTTCTATAGAAACTCGACTTGTTCATTCTTACTGTTGTCGAGCTGCTGTCGTCTGGTCTGGATTCTTGTTTTTGCTTAAGTGGCTAGAGTTTCTAAGAGTTGTCCCAACTCTTTGTCTCTTAGCTTTGTTGCGTCAACTGCAGTAGTCGATCCAAGTTGGCTAATGTGGACCATTGTCGATTTTGATTCTTTGTGGTGTTCTTTCTTCTTTTTGTCTCTTTTTTTTTATGTTTATGATGTTCTGTCTGCTGTTGTGCTTGTGCATTTGTAAGTGGTAGATTCTCCCGTGGATGATTTTTTGGCTGCTGATCTTTAGTGGTCGATGGAATTTCTGGTTGACTTTCTTTGGTGGAACCTGTAGCTCGGTGTGTCACTGGAGTATTTGACACATATGGTTCAAGGTTTGGTAAAGGTTCTGGATTGGGAAGTGGTGGCGGAGATGGTGAATGGTTTGGTGTAATTGGTGTGGTGGGGATATTGTCAGTCAATGTCGGGTGTTCGACTTCTGGTGGTGAATCCTTTGGGTCATCCGAGAATAGGTTGTTGATCACCCGGTTTATATCTTCTAGGTTATCTTCCTCCACATCTCTTGCTAGTTCATTGGTTGGTGGGGGGTGTGAGATGTCGAAAGGGATAATGGATGAGGTGCAACTTGCGACAATTTGAGATGTATTGTCAGGGTTCCTCAAGAATGTAGACTTGATAATTCCCACAGATATTGGTTTCTGGGGTATTTGGCCAATTTGCTGAGAGAGGATCTACCGTGGTACACTAGCTTCAATTAGTGGACATTTGGTGGTAATCTTCTGAATATAGGTGAGTAGTTCAGGTAATTTTTCAATGTATGCCTGGAAATCACCATCCTAGTCGAACCATTCTTTCAGTGTATTTGGCATAGCATTCTTACAAATGTCGACTGGGCCTATGGTGGATATCTGTAGAATGTCTTCCTGTGTAATCTTGGTCAGAAATGGGGGTGGAGGTGTAGAAACTAAATCAACAATGTTCTCATCAACTAAAGTGGTTGCAGTTTTTACCTTTTTCGATCGTCCTTGCTTTGCTCCTGTGTCGACGAACCGTCTGAATTGTGTTTCGACTGAAACTTTGTTTATTGTTGCGTCTTCTATGACGTTGACAGCGGTCACCAACAATTCTTCTTCATCTTCTAACTCTAAAAGGAGAAGCTTGTGCTTCCATTTCCCTTTTTCCTAAATTGCCTTCCTTTTCCTTGAGGCTGTTACTTCCCTTGCTATTTTCCTTAAGTTTTCTTTTGTCATAGCATATTCTGGGTTATCTGATTCGATATCTTCCTCTAGTTCTTTTTCTCTCTCCTATTGGTTGGTCGGATTGATACTTTTCTCTGCTGGTCTAGTTACCTGTTGATTAGTTGGTGTACTTACCCCTTGGGTCGGTGGTGGTATGGTTGTTATTTGTAGTCTGTTGGTGTCCTCTGCCAGTATATCGTCCGACATGAAGGAACTGATATGTAGTCGGAGTTTGTAGTCCTCCTATTTTTCTTGGTCTGTCAATGGTTCTTCTATTGGTTGATTTATTTCTTTGGATTTCGCTGGTATTGATAACTTTGTATTGGATTGTCGAGCTAGTTCGTGAAAAATATCTTCTACTATTGGGTAATAGTCGAGAGGTTTCACTGTTTATTTTTCCCCTTGCATGTACCGGAATGCTATGTGGTCAAGCTCGAGTTGAATATGTGTTGTTTTTGGTAGATTTCTTTGGATGTTCTGAGGCACCCTCCATCTAGTTGTCTGGATTTTCAGGTTTTGGAACCAGTTTTCCAGCATTACTTTACCATTTTCCAATTCTTTTAGTGTTCCATTCTGTGAAAATGGCTTGAACCTCCACATGTGGTACTTGTGTGGTTCCTAGAACTGCTTGTCCCTGACTGGGCACAAGTGGTACATTGCTATCCAAAGTATCAGAGATGGGAACCTTATAGTCCCGGCTGACTCCTGGCATTTCTCGCATATACTTTTGAGCATGTCGGTAACATGCTGAGCCCAACGGTAAATTTTTCATGTAGTTTCTATTGTGTTGACTGCTTCTAACATGTCTAGATTCAGATCACTCCCTTGACCTGTAGGAGTGATTCATGTTGCTATGATTTTGGCCACAATTGCGGCGTCCAGGCTTATATTTGACTGATCATTAGCCCTTTTGAGTTCTTCCCTTTTGGTGTGCCAGTTATTCATTCTACCAGTTTTTCTTTTATACCAATAGGAACAAGGTCGCCCTGATTTGATAGAGCGGTAAGTTTTTATATTACTTCCCATGAAATTTTGACCGGTTGGTCAAAGTAAAATTTACAATTGTGATACCGACTAACGATAATTTTTACTGCTGTTTCCTTCATTCCTCCAAAGCTTTCCATGAACAGTGTGTTCATGTAGCTCATGATGGTGCTGTAGATTATCTTCTCCGCTCTAGTGTTATTTTCTTGTCCTGGTAAGCCCATTCTTTGATTTCTACCTAGGTTTTGGTCAACGAGGTTTCCTGTACCTTGGCATTTTTATATTTCTTAATCTTCTCATCAGTGGGGTTTCGACGGATTGCAGTTCTTTTGTTTTTGCAGCTACGGCTCTGGTTTGTTTCAGGGCCATCTTGTTGGTCTCTTGGTCGGCTTTTCTTACAGGGTCTCGGCTCTCAAATTTCTGAATGCTCAGTTGTTCTATCTCTTCAAAATACGGTAAACGATCTTTTTTTGGCCCGATATTTATAGGTGGAGCATGTGATGTTTTTGTCAATGGATGTATTAATGGAGGAAGTGATGGTCCAGCACGGTCTGTGGAGTTTGTGTTAATTGTGATTTGATTATGGCACTCCTTCTGTCCATAGTCATGAAGGAGTGATTTGACCTTCAGGGTCATCGGTCGATGTCGATCATGCAAGCGGTCGATGGTGATATGTCGATGGGGTTGTTGTCGGTTGTCGAAATGATGGTTATTATATCTTTTGAAGTTTCCTGCCATTTTGTTTTATGGGTGTTGGTTCTGTTTTGTTGTTTTTAGTATTTTTAGATTTTTATAGTTTTTTCTTGACAATTATGGTCGTAATATGTATATATTTTTAATTTTTTAATTTTTTGAACTTGTTTTAATTTTTGTACCGTTTTAGTCGGGCACCATTAACAAGTTTTTGAAATATTATGCCTTGTAATTTCCTTAGTCGGACTAATCCATTGGCATGAATCTCTTCAACAACGTAAGGTCCCATCCATTATGTGTGTAACGTTTGTAGGCTGTTTTGTAAGCCCATAGTATTGCAAGGATCTTTTCATCCCAATCATCCTTGTTGGTGTTGCAGATTTTTGTTAAGCCCCTTGTTAATGTTTTGTTGAATGCCTCTATTGCTCCATTCGACTGAGGGTGATAAGCTGTACTACGTCGGTGGTCAATTTTGAACTGGTCTGTTAGTGCTTTGATGGTTTTGTTGATAAAGTGTGAACCTTGGTCACTGATTAGGGTTATTGGGCATCCAAATCTGGTAATTATATTTTTGTAGATAAATTTAGCAGCTATCTCACTGGAACATGTGTCGACTGGGTCTGCTTCTGCCCACTTGGTTACATATTCTACTGTGGTTATTATGTATCTTGCACCTGTTCTTTTTGCTGGTATTTGGAATGGTCCTATGAAGTCGATGGCCCAAATTTCAAATGTCAAATTTGGGTTTACCGATATCAAGGGAATTTCTATACTAGGTAGAGGTCGACCCAGTCGTTGACATCTGTTGCACTGGATAATAAACTTTTTGCAATCCTTGTATAGTGTCGACCACCATAGCCCCGACTGTTGGATTTTCTTAGCAGTTGTATCTGCTTGAAAATGTCCTCCTGCCGGTCCATAGTGTGCTTTGTACATGATATTATCTCTTTCATGTTCTAATACGCATCATCTGAGGATGTCGTCCAAGCCCATTTTATATAAAAATTCATTTATGAGGATGTATGGTGCAATCTTCATAGCTAAGATTTGTTTCTTTTTCGTGCTCATGCCCTCTAGTGCTTGAACATTTTCTAAGAATTGAGTTATTGCCTCTAATTCTGCTGGGACTGCTTCTATTCGAAACAAGTGTGCATCCGGTAGGTTGTCTTCGACTCCTGTCGGTTCCTCTCTCGTGTCGATTCTCGACAAGTGGTAAGGTCCGACATTTAATTTTCCTGGTCTAACAACGAATTCAAATTCAAATTCTTGAAATAGTAGTAGCCATCAACAAATTCTCCCATGGTGTAAAGGTTTGTTTACAAGGTATTTCAATGCTTGGTGGTCGGTATAGAAGATGAAAGGGTTGGCTAGTAGGTAATATCGATATTTTTATAGTGCAAAAACCATTCCTAATGCTTCTCGCTATGTTGTCAAATAGTTTCTTTATGCCTTGTTTAGTTTTCTGCTGCTATAAACTATAGGGTAATCCATTCCATTTTTGCTTGGTTGTGTTAAGATCGCTCCTATTGCTAGGCCTGATGCATCGATATGTACGTGAAATTTGATCGACCAATTCGGAAACCTTAGGATAGGTGCCTCAACTAGTTTCCTTTTTAGTGTTTCAAATGATACGTTACATTCATCTGTCCAGTCGAAATCTTGATCTTCTCTTAATAGTTCTTCCAGTGGATATGTCATATATGAGTAGTATCTCATAAATTCCCTGTAATATCCTGTATGACCAAGTAGTAACCTGACTTGTTTTGGGTTCACTGGTGGTTTTAAGTCGACGATAATCTTTATCTTTTCAAAATCGACCTTGATGCCTTCTTTGCATAGAATGTGCCCTAATAGTATCCCTATAGGAGTTAGGAATATGCATTTCCTTATGTTCAGAGATAGATGGATTTGTCGCCATCGTTCCAACATGAGCCTTAGCCATTTACAATGATCTTTCAACATATAGTATATCAGCCAATCATCGAATACACTATCATTGTTTTGTAGATATAATCTTGAAATGTTTTGACAATAATTCTCGAAAATATTGCAGGCGCATTTTTGACACCAAAAGGCATAACTCTGTAGGAAAATGTGCCGAATTCACATATGAATGTCGTCTTTTTCTGATATTCTTTGGCTATTGGTACTTGGTTGTACCCTGAGAATCTGTCTGTAAACGAGTAGCATTCATGTCCTGCAACTTCATTTAGGATTTCATTTGCATAGGGTGTTGGGAATGGGTTTGTTAAAGTGACTTTGTTTAATTCTCTGAAGTCGACACAGATCCTTAGCTTTGTCGGGTCGTGTTTATTTGGTTGTATGACCATTGGGCTTACCCATTCCGATTGGTCAATAGGGTAGATAATTTCTACTGCAAGCATATTATTGATCTCTTTCTTGACTATCTCTTTGTATTTATGAGCTAACTTGTATGGTCTCTTCTTTACAGGTCGGGAATCAGGTTTAATGCCAGTCTTCATTTCGCCCATTTCATGGACTAGACCCTTGAGATCATTGTAGTCTCTAGCAAATACATCCTGGAATTCTTTTAGTAGGTTCACTATTTCGGTCATTTGTTCTTCGCTCCAGTAATCACCAATTTTTGCCATTTTTGGTCGATCATCATTTGATATGTTAAATTCTTTAGTTTTGACTTTTCCATCTAACCATTTTGGTGCTTTAGCTTCATTGATCGGTCGACTCCCTTCTTTAAATTATGAGAATGTAGTAGGAAAGTATGCTGCAGTCATTCAGTCGGTATTTTCTTTGTCGGCTGTCTTGACTTTAAGTACTGTGCGAATTGGTTTTGTTGTTTCTGAATGTATGATTTCCATCGAAAGCTTTTCCCTTCCGGATTTTCATTTTCCATTTGCAGTCTTGTCGACTGTGGTATTATCTTGGTTTGTATGTTATTACATGGTATTATCGGTCGATCGTAGTTTTGTATCAGAGTGTTGTTCTTGGTCGGTTCTATAAATGGTTTTATTTGTTTTGCAGTTTCGACTAACTTTTCATTTTGCGATATAAAGTTGAAGTCTTTAATGAAGTTCTCTCTAAGTTCGTGCCATTGAAATGTTTTGCCTCGTGATTCTTCCATTTTGTACCATTTGTTTGGTAAGTCAGTTAGCATCGATGGAAACAGGTGTGGCCATGTACGTTCGTCTTTATACCCAAGTCTTTTCCACTCTCTTTTGCATGTTCTTATGTGTTCCTCTGGGTCTTTCCTTTGGATAAACATAGGTATTTATGCTTGTTTGGTTAGCCTTTTTCCTCCAAATATTTCTACAAAGTAAGTCGAGGCTGTTGTCCATGTCTGCAATCTTGATTGATGGGTATCCCACCATCTAGCAGCTTGTCCTATAAAGGTTTCGACTAAGCTTTGTAGTCGGTCATGTTCACCAATGTTTTTAGATACTTGTTCTATATGCATAACTAGTGATTCTCTTTCTTTATATCTTGGGATTTGTCTAATGCTTACATTTGTTGGATTTAACGTAGGATATTCTCTTCTTTTCTTTTCGAATATTTTTGGGATGATGGAAACTAAAAATTAGTTTTGGACTGGTTTCTTATGTATTGTATGAATGGTCCAACAACCTCTTGCTTGTGTATCATAGTTTTCGACTTCCCAATCATATAATTACGCGTCTGAGTTGTATCGTACTGAATCTTGATTGCCTAAGTGAAGCTTGCCATAGACATTAGGTTCTGTGTAGTCTTCATTATTTTGTATTTGATATAGTTGTCGTATGTCAACTTCTTCATCAATAGGTTCTATCCAAAGTTCTCCTTGGGATGGGTGGATAGGTACTATGAATTTCTGTCCATTCCCTTTTAGTTTTATCCTTTCTTTGTCTAAAGATATCGATGCTTTCATTTTTCTTCCCCAAGGTCGACCTACTAAAGCTGGGAAGGAACTGGATCCTTCCTTAGGGTCAATAATTTCAATGTCGACTTTGGTCGATATTCCTTTTATTGTCATATTGACATTTCTTCAAACTTTGATGGGTTCGATCAGACCTTGGTCGGCTAATTTGAGGTATATCCCCGACTCATATAGTCGAGGTCTTCGCAACTGTTCCCAAGTGTCGTGAGTCATAATATTTACTTGTGATCCAGAGTCGAGCACAACTTGTCGAACATGGTATGCTTTGATTTCTAGGTCGACAAGTGGGTCGACATCACTTTTGACCTTTTGGTTTAGACTACATATATTTTTGGTTTGTTTTTCTGTATTATTAGTATGCTTCATATTATACAATAAGTCAATGAATTGAGATACCGCTTTATCATCTTGTACTAAATGTATTAGTTCTTTAACCGTGTTTTGTCGATTGTCATCAGCTTCCTCCTGTCCAGCAAATTCTTTAATATATTCGTTGCGTCATTATACAATTGTTTTTGTTTAGTTGGGTTAGGATAATTGTTCTTTTATTTTATTTTTCTTATATGTGGGTTATCACTCCCAATTTTTGTCCCTTGTCAGGTTACTATATGCAGGTTCTTTGTATTGATTACATCATGTTTTTGAACACACGACAAGACATTAACATTTTTATTTTTATTGATTTTATCAAGCATGGTAGGATAATCCTCTAATGAGCGATCACCTACACCACAACTAGTACAAAAATTTAAATCGGTTTTGTCCTTGTATGTGCAATCTGCATATTAATGACCTTCTTTGTAGCATGTAAAGCATTGGATTGGTCGACGTGGTCGATTGTTGCGATTTCCAGAGAATCGACCTCAACCTCCATATCCTCCATGAAAGTTGTTGAATTGACGTTCATATTGACGGCCTTCATATCTTTGATTATTCGGCTCGTTTTGATCATTGCTTCATTGGTTGTTATCATTGTTCTGTGCGATTGCGTTCGTCTGGTAGACTGCTTGGTAGTTCTGTCGGTTTTTTAAATTTAGATGGAAGTCGGCCGTTGTGTGACTTTTTACTTCACAGATTGCACACCAAGATGATTTTCCGTTTTTCATGTTATAAGGGAAATCATTCATTGTGTGTTCTCCATGTTCTTGACAAATGTCACAGAAGCATTTTGTCTGAACAAATCGAACATCCTGTCGACTTATGTCTTGCTTACAGTTATATTTAGTGTGTCCGACCATTGAGCATTTTGTGCACCAGACATCCTGATTCTTGAGGTTCAACTCTTTCAATGATTTCTGCATGATTTCTAGTTGTTCTTCTAGTCTAGTATCCATGGGATATGCTAGGAAATCTTCATCCTTCTCTACTTGCAGAGCTTTGGTAAGCATGTCTTCATACGTTTTAAACGTATCCACGCTTATGTGCCGCTGGATTTTTTGTGATAGACCTGCAAGAAACCATTGAATTAATAGTTGTTCATTAATTACATAGTCCAGTTGGCTGAGGAGGTCTTTCCATCATTTGTCATATTCTCGGATAGACTCTGCTGGCTTTTGGGATGTTGTTTTCAAGTTTTTGGGTGCTAGATGTTTTGCGTCTAGAGTTTTAAAGAAAGATAAGACTTGTGCTTTAATTTCTGCTTTAGATGCTTGGGGAGTTCTCTCGATATAGGTCATGTATCACGTTAGTGCTCTTTTCCTCAAGGCTCCGATGAACTGTGCCATTTGTAACTTGATTTGCCTCCCATGTTGACTCACAGATGAACCAATGTCGTCTAGGATCTTTTTCACCCTCGTACAGAGGGATATGCGCTGATCCGTGACCCATGTCGGTATCGATGTCGCTGTCTTCTCCAGGAGGTGGTGGTGGGGGTAGTGGGATGTTTTTCTTGTCTCGTTGTGTAGAGTTGTTGTCGACAGAACTTTCATTCCCGTCGGTTATTTTGTTTGTCGTTTCTTCTTTGACAAGCAGTCGGTTTGGGTCGACTTCTCCTGTCGATGTACAACTGCACTGATTTGTCTACAGGTCCGACTGTTCTATATTTTCCAAAGCTATGTTTAGCAGGGGAGTGCTCCTTCATGTGTTGGGTAAAGTAAGTGGATACTTTGGTTGGAAGGGTATGCCTGAATTGTTACCTAGTTTCCTTCCTCCGGTCGATGGATCACTAGATGATTATCATCATTTACCTCGTCATCTAGTTGACTCCATATACCAAACTCACTAGCTCTTAGTTTTAGGTCTTCTTTGACAATGGATTGTATCTTGGTACTCGGATTTGTTGGAGACAGAGGTCTTATCTCCTGTGGAATTTCTACTCGGAGAGCTTCACGCTGCTCTATCCACAAGTCTTCTTCCATGGGTGATGCATCTTCATCCACGCCTTCTTCCTGTCGGTCATGACCCGACTCTAGCGGATTTCTTTCCTCGTTTGTCACCCTAGTAGTCATTCCTCTTTGCAGTGCTATAGCCCATTCTCTTATCTCTTCCCTTCTTTTCAGCCTATTCTCTCTTTCTATTTTCTGTAAATCTGACGTACCTTTGTGTGTCACTGTTCATTCGATTTCCTTTTTAGGTTGACTTTTCATTGCTAATGATGGTATCTCCTTTAGTCGACTAGAATTCTCTTCACTTTACCCCGACATATGACCAGCTACCCCCCCATAGCCTACTTGATGCTTTAAAAAGCTCGGATAGTTTTGTTTATTTGCTTAGGAAATACTCCCACTCCCTTTCGGCAATGATTTTTTCCCACTATTTCTGTTTCTTCGCCAAGTTAGAATTTGGTGGCGGTTCATGTCGTGATGGACGAGGTTCTACAATATGACCCACTCCTTTTTCTATTAGGAACTTGAACAGTAGGTTCGGTAAGGAGCACAGGAACTGCTCGGTAAGGTCTGTATAGAATATTTTCTGAACAGTTTCAATCGAAGTTATTTCTTCTATGGCTTGCTCCTCGCAGAATTCGTCTGCGATCTTTTCAAACCACTCCGATAGGTTTGTTCCTCCCCCTCAAATCAATTTCTCTAGTAGCTCTTTGTCTTTAGTTGCTTCCGGCTTTTCCATCCAGAAGTTTTTTCAAAAGATGGGGTACCGATTCTACAAACTTCTCATGTGTTTTAGTGAAGAATTTCTCCTTCGCCTGAGCAATGGTTAATCTGTTTCTCCTTGCACAATTCTGCAAATAATTTTCTATCTTATGCTCCCACCAGTTCTTAATATCCAGTTCTGATATCATCTGCTTATAGTCATTACGTTCAGATATGTACTACCAGCAACAGAACCAATGTTGTAATCTCACAGATCATAGAGAGTTACCAATAATGCACATTGAATCATATAGACATAACAGACATAAGAGACAAGAACATAGATACAGAGAATAACAAATTATATTATAACATGAGGGTCCATACATGCACAGAACTGAACCGAGTTCTCCTATGGCTCAACAGCCTAATATATATGATTTACAAATAGTTACATATAACTACCTGTCGATTCATTCAACCGACATGACCTTACGTGGTCGACCTAATCTCCAATTAGTCGGCTATTCGACTAGTCGGCTCACCGACTAGCTCCTCCAACACAATTTCAATTGTTCTGATATCAAGTATTTTTTGCGCTGAAATGTTTTCAACACTTTTGTAGAGCTTTGATAAAGAACGGGATATAACTGATTTATGGATTATGTCCTTGGAAATGGTGATCAACTTACTTTATATGGATTTGATTTGTTGTTAGTTAGAGTGGGAGAAAAATCACACGTCTGGTGCAGGATCATTATTGTTTTCCCAAGCTAGTCTTGCATTTAAATTCGACGGTATAGTCTTATTTGTGGACTATCTAGTAGCTTGAAAGCACATGTTAGACTCTCCCATGATGGTTTTCACTAAGAGAGTTATGTTTATGATAAATTTAGATTGTAATTTAGAAATGTGATAAGGTCACATATAATAACTTTGATTGCTCCCAATTTTGAATTTTTTCTGTGAAGTGATCTTACAAGGCTTCCTTTGCATCCCTAGAAGAAGATGCTAATTAGGAATTACTTTTGGCTCCTATAGATCGTTGATGAGTGATTTGCATCAAGCTCACACAAATTTCTCGCTATTTTGTTGCATGTTCCTCTACCTTTGTTCCCTTCAAGAGTAAGTATTGAAAATGATTGTTCAGTACCCAATCTGAATTAAATATTCACAAGATTTTAATATTTTATAACCAGTGGCACTGTTTGTCAGTTGAGTAAGGTTTTTTTAGTGTCTTGTTTGAATTCGTTCTTGTTCTTCTCTTTTAGAATCAGGTCTAGGCATGATCAAATTGGCCCCTAAATATATTAATATATCAATCTCTTAAGGCTGAATTTAAATGCATCCATAAGAGTAGTTTCAAGATGTGTTGGTTAGGATTAAAATTTGAACTCAAACAATTAGGTAAGTTATGTCCACACTGCAATTAGAAAATGTTCTAGCTACTTGAATATTTGTTTGTATTAAAAATAGCTTAAAGCCTGCACTGAAGAAACAGGGTGATGAAATAAAGTTGAGTCATTGAAGTAGACTTTAATATTAGTCTTTTAGCACTGTTCATCTTTAGCGTTTCCTCACATTGAGTTCTAATTCTTGAATTTTGCTTAATTGTGGTGCTTTTTTCTTTTTCAAAAAGGTATCATGTAACATATCTTTCTGCAGGCTTGTAAGGACTTTCATGCATGCAAGTGGCCATCAACATTATCAAGTTCGGATCTTTCTCCAGCCAGATACTTTGATGAAATGAATATCAAGCACTTAGAGATGATTCGTGAGATTCAGGAAACAAGTTGCCAAGTCATCACCTTCTCTCACTTTCTTCCAAGTTAATATGTTCTTAATGAAAAAGATGAGAGTATTTTTGGAAAGATGCTTTGCTCCATGCATTTTATGTACTTGTCATAAACTTGTAGTGCACTCAAGCATGTTATGTTTGGATGCATAGAGTCCATCCATATGTCCAATAAATGTGAACAAGATGCAAATTTGACTTACCTGCAATTCATTGGGGGTCCTAATATTCTAATTTCTATGTTCAAGCATTTCCTTAGTTCTTCATATTCCTCTAGTACAAGAAGAGTTTGTCTTCTGATTCAGTAATGGGTTCCTAATGTGTCATTAAATTCAACAATGTTGCAATGGTATAAAAGCAGGAAAGTGGTTGTGCTACCATGGAGAAATTAAAGTCAAAGAGAACAAATCAAAGGTAGTAAAAGAGGATGCCATCAATTACAAACTTCTTATAGAATAAGAATAGGCAAGAGAAATTAATTCCTTTTAAGCCAGTAATTTTTTTTCTATTGGGTACCCTTATCTTTCTATTTTTTGCATTCAAGATAAAAACTGAGAATGATATGCAGAACCAACCATTTAGGTACACATAAAATTGTGTTGGATATATGTGTTGTATGGAGTTTAGTGGGGACCCGACATAGACAAATGTCTTAGCTGACAGGTGCAAGCATTTAGTTTTGATTTGTGAAATAATACAAGTATATAATCTATTGCATGCAGTCATAGATGAAGCAGGGAAAGGACCAAACTTAGAGGATGGTACAAATTGCAAAATTACATATGAAGTTAGGGAATCTAAAGGATGCAGTCACTATAATAGCTATCTATATAGAAGAGACAATGAGAAACCTGAAAAATTACACAAGTTGGTATGAGTTACAAGGTTCGTAGAGATGATGAAAGAACCAACTGTCAAATACTAACTGGGGGTTATATGGATTGTAGGGAGGACAAGAGGAGAATTGGTTGCAACAGGTTAGGTTCATGAGTCATAGACATGACAAAAGGAGTGAATATCACAAGGCAACTAAAACTGATTCTTACCCCAGAGGAAGGAGCAGGTATAGAGAAGAAATCTCAGATCCAGTCAATTTCAGGAGACATAGAAGCAAACAAAGAACCAAACCTGGATGTCAAGAAGATAGAAAAATGCATGGGGGATCCAACTGCAGATGCATAGAACCCTGTCTTGAAACAAGATCAAGATGCACAGGTTAGAATAGAATCTAGATGTATTCCATTTGTTACTTTCCATTTTATCTGAGAGTTATGATCATAGAAGCTTTTATTATCTTTTGTTCCATATTTGTTAAGTCTTGTTGGTATGGTTTATGTGGTAAATATCTATGATGTGGCCATGCTGTCATTCATTCCCTTAGTATTATAGAGGTTGTGTGTTATTGAAAGTTCATGGTGCTATGCTTTTCATAGGTTGGACATGGATCTCAAGGTGATGTCACTATTTTTCCCAGACTTATTATTAACAACAGACAATATAGAGGTTGACATCCTTTCTTCTTATACATTCTATCTTTTACAAATGCAAGAATAAAATGCGGCAAACTAACATCCTTCTAAATCTAATTGCAAGAAAATTGGATATGGGGTTGTCTTGAAGGCAATTTGTGCATGCTTTCAGGAAACTACTGAGCCAACTGTTTGATTGAGTGAAGGTGATTTGCTTTATGGGTGGATGAATTCTAGTTGCATAGCTATATACCTTGAATTTTCAGGAATAAGGCATTTTAAAATCCATTATTAAATGCATGGAAGTAACTTTTTTTGTTTCCCAAACCAGATATGGAAACAAATGAATGTTGTAAAAATAATGGTGGTTGCTGGCAAGATAAGAAGGCAAAAATAACTTCTTGCAAGTTATACTGGATGCTTGAACCAAAGGATATAAATATGTTGTGTTTTTGTGGCAGGACTCACCTGAACCATTAAATTGTAGCATTATGAATATGAATTGTTTGCTATTTTTGGCAGGATACTTTTTGGGGTAGGATTTGTGAGTGCCCTTTGGTTGAAGGTGTTCAATTTATGGGAGATGGTTATTCTAACTGTGAAGGTAAACCCGATCTCTTTTAAATTTTAGTTGTTTCATTATTGGCTCACAGTAGAAAACTCAAAATTCACTTTTTCTTCTTTGGGTTGTTTCATCGTGATGATTTTTGAAGTTCTGTTTTTCCTTATTCAATATGTTTTTATCATTGATTTACTATTTGGTGGGATTAGTTCCTGCATACATGTTTTTTTTTCTGAAATGGAATGCTGATAATAACAATCCACATGATTTTCAATGATGTCAGTTCATATGGTTTCTTTTTTATTTTAAATTTATACAATTTGATTTTATTGATATTACAAGTTGTTCCATACAAAATTCATATTACATTCATCACACTAGATGTGTGTGTGTGTGAGAGAGAAAGAAAGAGTGAGATAGACTAGTGGGAAAAAACAACCAATGGGATAGAGAGAGACACAATGATTCGAACTGGTTGTGAAGGTGCAAGCGGACATGGGCACCATGCACTCTTACATGTTAATATAGATAACAATTTAAAAATTAATCAAGTAGTAATCTAGAATTTAAATTACAATATACCAAAATCAGTCTAAAATTCTTGACACTAAGTCTCAAATTAAGAGATCAAAAGTCATCCAACTCTCAAGAGCCTATTGAGACAATATTCTTTAGGAGACTAAATTCTATATTGCTGGGTGTGAGATGAAGTATGCAGGAAGAAGTTGGTAATGCATTGTTCCATCCTAACAATGCCTCCATGATTTTGTATCAAGTTTTAACCATGCTTCTATTGAGGTTTACAAGGGTGCCTCTATTAAGGTTTACAAAGGTGTAAAATATCAACAAATGTGTTCACAATCAATGGGGGGAATCAGAACTTGGTCAAAACAATGTTGAAAGTGAATTATTTACTTCCTTTACAATAGTCATGTAAAACATGAGTACTAGTAATTTCTTTACATAAGCGATTCTGACCAACTCAATTATAGACGTAACCTTACAACTATAAAATTATTTGGGTGTGAGTAGGCATCAAATAAATGGATCTCAAGATCAATATCTTGAAATGGAGGGAAAACTTTGCCATTTTTGAGTGGTAAGGGTAGTGTACTGCTTATGAATCCTACAACTTAGAAGGTTAGATAGGCAAAGCCTCTTTTTTTGGAAGATTGAAAGATGTAACCTTTGTTTTCTTGATATTGGCTGTCAGTTTTTTATTGGTACAAAAGTAATGAAGGAATCCTAGTTGCTTCTGCAACTACAAGTCCTCAACTGTATGATGTAGAATCCCCAAATCATCAGCATATAGGAAGCTGTGATAATTATATTAAGAAGGAAACAACCATAATTTGGTCCTATATTGGCTTGACCATAATCCTCTTGCCGAATTGGGTATAAGCTAAATCAAAGAGGGGAGATGGGACACCTGTGTTTCTGTCCAGTGGTGTTGAAAATGATATCCGTGAGCCTTCTTGTTTTGTGAATCTTCACCATTAGTTGTGTAGAGTGACATGAGAAATACACTGGTGCAAGCAAAATGTTGTATCGGAGTTTGCAAGAAAATGCATACATGCAAAATAGGCACTCTAGCAAAAATATGCCTGTTAAATATGTGTTACTGACACATCATGCAATATGCAGGGTTCAATTCGAATTTACGATAGGGAAACATCACTCATCATGAATACATTCAGGTAGTTGTTTATTTGTAATATTTTATTGTTTCTCAGGTAGCTGTTTATCTGTAATATTTTGTTGTTTTCCTTTCCATTTATGCACATTTTCCTTTGTTAAGAACAAACTTGCAAATTTGGCATTGCAACAGGTTGGAAAGGGATGAGATGTTGGACTAAACCAGATTGATTTGTTTGAGGGTAAAGTATCCCGGTGGAAATGCAGAACAGGTTCTCAACAGAGATATGTATAGACTTGGACAACTCCTTGACTTTTTCAGAATGTTGTCCTTTGACTACTTCACTACTATTGGCTTTTATGTTTGTATGATGGTTAGTAATGAGTTATTTTCTGTAACACATTACTTTTACAAGTGTTTATGGTTTCATGAGGAAGGTCTATGAAGAAGGAATTCTAATTAGTAAACCAATTGGTAATGAAACGTATTAAGTGTTTGTTGTACCACTTTGAAAATTTGATTTGATTTGTACAAAAGAATATGATAATTGTTGTTGCATTACTTTGGAAAATTGTTTCATAACGAGTTTTGGGTTCATATTAGGCCAGGAATAAGCCAAGTTCATGGATTTTCTTGCTCGAAGAAATTCATTCATACGTTTTGTTCTTGGGCATTAATGATCATGTGTTTTCTTGTATGAGAAAGATATTTTCATGGGGTAAAATCATTGCCATAATTTCTGCAAGTAAACCATTAAGAAATTGATTTCATGGGGAGAAATCGTAGTGCATAATGCCTACAATACAACCCAGCAAGCAACTGATCTCACGGAGGAAGAAACTTTGCCTGTATTGATTAAGAATGTAGCCTCCTATGCAACCAATCAATGTGTTTGAAGAAATGCTTCAACCAACCAACACATTATTGCAAAATGTTAATTTAGGCATAAAATACAATCCTGTGTTTGCCTTGTGAATGGTGCATTTCCTTTGCCAACATAACTTTGGGTGGGAAATGGTTGTGGGGTTAATTCAAGACATTTTGGGGCATGGAATCTCTTGACCTTGGATGCACTTACCTTTCTTCCTATAGATAATTGTGACATCAATCCCTTTATATGAGAAAATCACTCCCCACAAAAACTTCATAACATTGATGGTTATGATCTTATGAAAACGTTTTTGGTTGTGAGATGAAATCAATATTATTTTTTGAAGTATTTCTTCTACATTTTTTTGTTATATATGTTGGATTTGAAAATAGTCATGTTAGTATCATTTGATTTTAAGAAATCTTACTTAGAGTGGCACTCAAATAACAAAAGCATGCCAATATTTTCTGTGAGTATTCTTATATAATTTTTGTATATGTTGGATTTTGGTTGAAATACATTGTTGGGGATAGCTTGGAAGTTTAAAAACTTATCATTGCATGGAGAGTAACTATAACATTGCAATTAAATTGTTTACTCAAGGGGGAGTTTGGATTGTCTAACACACTAATGCTTGGATTGGTTATCATTGAAAATATTTGTTTGTGTAGAATCTGATGAATTAACATACAAAATAATGATTATCAAGTTACTATAGATACATAATGGCTTACCTTGTAATAGTCCTTCAAGTATTTCAAATGCATTTATTAAGTGCACAAATGACTTGAAGGACTAATAGAGGGTAAGCCATTATGGATCTATAGTAACTTGATAATCATTAATTTGTATGCTTGAATGATGCAGAATTTGTTTGAATATAATCATTATCAAGCAATAAAAACTTCTTAAAGGGTGCTAGCTCAATGGTAGAACACCTACCTAATTATAGGCAGGAGGTTGGTGGTTTGATTCCTCCATACCCTATCATAAATTTGTGATGATGAAAATGACTAAAATTTGCATATATACGACTCTTAGTAGCTAATTTTTCGTATCTTATAGCATGACTAACGTTTAGTCGTATTTAGCTTAGTCATTAATATGTTATCATCTAGTAGTTTATTTAGTTGTATATTTGGTCATTAATTGTTGCAATCAGTGACTAAATTCGTGACTAAATCATTGACTATCAATGACTAAATCAATGACTAATAAGTCAAGCTATTAATGACTAAGTGAAATATGACTAGCTATAAGATAGTGGAAATTAGCTACTATTAGTATCTGACTCAAAAATAGTAGTTTATAGCCTGATTTTAGTCATTTTTTTAGTCATTAATTTCTCATTTTGTACTAGTGGATGCTTCCTTACATATGGGTTGGGTTGGATGAAGGCATAAAGTTCTTGGGGTTTAGATTCAAACTTATGAAAATAAGGATTGGGATTGATTAATTTCTAAGTGCGAGAAGAGAATCACAAATTAGTGTTTTCCTTGGATATCCAAAGGAGGGAGAGTAATTCTAATAAAAGCCGTACTAGACTTTATCCAAGATTCCAAGAAGAGTTCTAGAAAAGATAAGGAAACTTGGTTTACATTTTCTCTGGTCAGGAAGTATGGATCAAAGGGGTACTACTTGGATTAAATGGAGGGCTATTACAATTGCTAAAATGATGGAGGGATAGAGCCTAAAAAATATTATTGCATTCTCAAGGGCTTTAGCGGTTGAAAGTATTTGGAGGTTTATAAGAGGAGTTGGGTTATGGGTCGAGGTGGTTCATAAGAAGTCTATCATGCTACTGTCTATTATTGAATGGATCAAAAGCCCACAAAAATAAACTCAAAATGTATCAATAATATGGAAAGATGTGGAATTTTCCTTCTCACCAATTGAAAATGGGTTGGCATGGAGAGTAGAAGATGGGAACAATGTCCAACTAGGGGAAGAACCATGGTTAGGATGTGGCTTAGCTCATGTTCTACCATTTCATATGATTAGAATTCTTAGACAAAGAGGATTATTTACACTGAACCAAGTTGCATATGAGGCAAAATAATTGATAGAGAGAGGTAGGGATGGGTTCCTGTTGATCATATTGGCTTCAAGGGTCAATACAGAAGGAGGTGGCACTTCTATTTGGAAAAATTAAAGTCCAACAATAAAAGGATCCTAAGTAATAAGGAATCTCTTATCTGGATTAATTGAGACAACATGAAATAAGCTCCAAATATTGGGTATAGAACTTTGTCGGAGGAGAATGGATTGGTAGATCTAGTATGGTGGTGGCAGACAGTCTAGAGATTTCAATTCCATGTTAAGAGCATGATCTCCATGTGGTTCCTTCTATCAAATAAAGCAGTTGCATGGGATTTAATTAAAAAAAACAATATAGAGAGACCAAGAAGATGCACTTTATGCAAGGAAAATGAGGACACCAATAAGCATTTTTTTTGTGGATTTCTCTAATATGAAGCTGGTATGGAAGGATATTGAGGGAATTTTTAGAAAACATGATATCTAGTTTGGTTAATGTTTGAAGAAATGGTGCACCAATAAGGACTTGGAAGCATGCAAGGCATTACCAATAATAATCAATTGGGGTGTTTCGCTAGCTATGAATGTTAGTATTTTTAATATAAATACATCCAACCATTTCAATATGTGGCCAAAGCATATATATACTAAAGAACTTTCCCCAGAAAACTCTAGTGGTTGTGGTTAAAGATAGGTTAAAGATGAGGTGATTAACTAGAGATATCCTTAGGAATTCTTTGACGGAGTAGCCCAAGGAGGCACGTACAATGTGAGGCGAGTTTACATTGTTGAGAGGATCAAAGGTACAAAGTCAGAGTGGGACTGGGGATTCGCACAAACAATTTTGTATAATTAAGCGTTATGAGGCTTTGGTTATGATTGAAATTAGAAAATGGTATCAATTGGATACAGGTCTTTGGAGGCTCAATGACGACAATCAAGTGGATCAAGGGAGAACAACGATGCCACAATATCATTCTGGAGGCACTGTTAGAGGAAACCATAAGTTTGCATGCCCACCTAGATAAGGTTTCCTTCACCCATGTCTACAGGGAAAGGAACACATTTGCAGATGAGTTAGCATACGAGGGAGTAAAAATGTAGTAGTAAAAGTGTTACATCATCGAGGTGGAAGACAGAGAAACAAATGGTTATTACGATAGGCCCTTCCATGACCAACCTAATACTAGTACAAAATGAGGAATTAGTGACTACGTGACTAAAAAATATAGTCACCATAGTTTTTTCAAGTGATTTACTACTAAATATGAGCAATTTTGAGGGACCCGACAATAAACGACTAAATTTAACGACTAATTTAGTCATGGGTTAACAAATATGACTAGATAATAAGTGATAGAGTTAAAAATGACTAATGTAAATGACCAATTTAGTCACGACATAAAAAATGGCTAGCTACAAGAATATGAATTAGTCATTTAAGTTACTCATATTCAATCGTGTCACTCCTACAATATTGGAAAAATGCAATTGTGACAATTAACTGTTACAATTTAATAAATTTTGTAAATTGTCTACCTTCTATCTCTGACCATGTGTAGGTCAACAATTTTGAATCCAAAATGGAATTTATGGTGTTAGGAATATCTAGTGTTTTTCCCAGGTGGGGATAGTGTTAGGGTTTTGTGGATTATTGCAGATGATGTGCTTTAGTTCATATTGGTTGCTAGATATAATATTGGGATCACAAATATGAGATGATATATATGTTGGAAAACCCTTTTTTTTCTGTAATGGTGCCATGCACCTCGAGCTTTAGAGATCCAACAAAGAAATTACATGAAATTTCTCTTGACCATATTTATCCCTCGTGCACCATTGAAGAAAACACTTAAGCGCCAAAGGAAATTTAGGTGCCCATAGTTACGAATTATGTAGAACCAGTACAATATCTATTATAGATACCTAGAAGCAACATAGCTAGTTGTTGATCCTTCAATGTTAGAGTCCCCATTCCCATACTGAGGTGATTTTCTAACTTTAATATAGCTATCATATTAACGTGACAGTTGAACTAGCACCAGTCGACATAGCTTCACCAAGATTAGATCTTTTAAATGTCATAGTAGTTGATCGATAATTAATTGAACCGATGGAAGCACCAAGAACAATATTTTAACCAATCGAAGACTCAAATATTATAAACTAGGTGTTGACCCATAACTAGTCTCGGATCCATATGTAGTAAAGGTAGAGGCCCCATCTCGGAGTTTCATGTAAATATTTTGATTCCTCCTCTTATAGGACTGACCTCACAGAATATGATACGTATAATGTGATGGCCTGTCCTTATCATTATCAAGGTAAACCTCCTTACTGCATTGGTGGCCAGGTAAATTTTGGAACTGATGCCACCACCCACCTGATTCATGATGTGCAAAAATATTCTCCAACGTCCTCGATCCAAGTTTATTATATATACTACTTGATCTGAATCTTGAGGGCTGAGACCCACTGATCCGGATCTTGGGGGCTGAGACCTGGAAATGCTTGGATGCTGAGAGAGGAGGGGAGTAAACTTGCAAATTTTTATCATTTGATGCATATAGTAACATAGAGTAAATATGCGACATGGATGCATGAAGCTCAAAGAGGGTTCTTTGAGCCTCACTTCTCAAACCATACTAAGAAAGGCACTAAAAAATAGTAACCCAATAACTCAATAGAATAATGGAAATGTGGGATGCCAAAAATACTTGAATTATTTATTGAGAAGGCATAGTGCCTTTTTATAACATTATTACAATGTGCCTTGTGGCAATACCATGGGTCAAAACCATGGGTTGTGAAATACCTTGGATGAGAGAGGTACAATGTGCCTTGAAGCCATACCATGGAACAAAACCTTGGGTTGTAAAATACCATGGATGAGAGAGGGTGGCCTATTAATTTAATGATTTTATGATGAATGGGAGAGGGTGCCCTCTTTATTTAATGCTTTTATGTCTTACACATCTGAATTTAGACCATATGCCCCCTGAAATTAAGATCATTATTCCCCCCTTAGAAAATGATGGTCCCCATCATTTCATTCTAAAAAGAGACCCAAGAAATAGACAGTCTCTGCGAATCCCATTGTGTGAATAGTAACTGTCAAACTCCTTGCTGCAGTACTCGCCTCCATTATCAGATCTGAGACATTTCAACCTTTTTCCTGTCTCATTCTCAGCCAAAGCTTTCCACTTTTTAAAAGTATCAAATGCATCATATTTCTGTCTAATGCAATAAACCCAAGTTTTTCTAGTTGCATCATCAATAAAAGTAACATAATAACGAGAGCCACCAAGAGATTGTACCTGAGCTGGTCCCCATACATCTGTATGGAAAAGCTCTAACTTTTCACTCTTCTTTTGTTTACCAACCCTAAGAAATCTAACTCTCTTCTGTTTTCCATAAAGACAGTTCTCACAAAATTCCAAACTTACCTGCTTCAGATCTGGAAGCAGTTTCCTTGAGTGGAGAATCTGCATCCCCTTCTCACTCATGTGGCCAAGCCTATGATGCCACAACGCTGCACCTATTTCTGTGGAAGCTACAGAAATAGAATAATCAGTGTTATGAGGACATAAATATAACGTACCTATCCTATCTCCTTTTGCAATTACAATTGATCCTTTAGTAACCTTCCACCACGTTTCTCCAAACGTAGACAAAAAGCCACCATCTCCCAACTACCCTGTTGAGATCAGATTACTTTTCATAGCAGAAATGTGCCTTACATCCTTTAGCAACCAGTCATTTCCATTATTTAGTTTGATCCATACCTTACCCTTTCCAACAATTTTACATGGTTCATCATCCCCCAATAACACATGCCCAAAATCACCTTGAACATAATCATAAAAGAATTTCCTATGGGGTGTAGCATGACATGAAGCCCCTGAATCTACTACCCAGTAATCACTAGTATTATCTAATGCAAAAATCAAAGCATCTTGTAACACATCACCTGCTACATTAGCTTCTTGGGTAGTCTCTTGTTGCCTCTTACCTTTCTTCTTTGGTGCTCTGCAGTCTTTCTTTAGATGTCCTTTCTTACTGTAGTTCCAACATTCTATTTTTCTAAATCTAGACTTGGATCTTCCCTTTTTAGACTTGCCACAATTTCCTGGGCTCCTTCCTCTCTCGTTTTGTCTCCCTCTGCTCTCCATGGTCAACGCATTACCTGATGTCTCACCTGTGCTTTTCCTTCGCTTTTCCTCGCTAAGAATAACACTAACAACATCATCAAACTTAAGAGTGTTTGAACTAGGGATAGAGTTACTTACAGCCATGACCAAGCTATTCCAGCTTTCTGGAAATGAGCACAATATTAGAAGAGCCCTAACCTCATCATCAAAGTTCACTTTTACAGAACTTAACTGACTGGTAAGTGTATTAAACTCATTTAAATGGTCAGCAACAGATCCACTTTCCGACATCTTCATATTAAATAAACGCTTCATTAAAAATACCTTGTTAGAAGCCGAGGGTTTTTCATAGAGCTTACTCAATGTGCTCATCACACCCTCTGTTGTTATTTCTTTCGAAATATTGAAGGCCACCGACGAAGCCAGGCACAACCGTATTGTTCCTAGTGCCTTTCTGTCAAGAACCTCCCATTCTTCATCCTTCATAGCCGCTGGCTGTTTTGCTTTTCCACCTGACGGCAAGCACAGATCTTTCTGGTACAGATAGTCCTCCATTTGCATCTTCCATAACTAATAGTTTTGGTCGTTAAATTTATCGACCCTAAACTTTCCTTCTTCCGCCATTGCTCCCACTCAAAACAGGAACCGTTCTTTCCTGCGAGTTTACAAACCAAATAGGCCTTTTGGCTCTGATACCAATTGTTAGAAAATAGGACCGCAGAGCAATAACAGATATATAGTTAAATCAATAAACAAGATGCAAAACAAATTAAAACAGTACAAAGAGACACAGATATAATGTGGTTCACCCAAACGATGGGCTACGTCCACAAAGAAATTTGCCAATCCTTTTATTGCAGTCTAGAAAGATGAAGGGATACACCCTGCAGCAAAACCGCTGCACTTCCTCTTCACTCTCTCACAGTCTCTCTTCCAGTACAATACAATGCCCACATCCACT